>CM024520.1:20041713-20247155 GCA_014182375.1 Eucalyptus virginea
CCACATCTGAGGAAGCTTCGCAATATGCTGAATGGAGGAAGACAGTTGAAGAGTCCAAAAGCAATATCAGCACGGCTATTATATCGAGAGAGAGTAGTCGGTGAGGGGGAGTGTTGAAGATCACCGCCTCTCTCTCTCCTAGAGTTCTCCATATCTCTGTCCTCCATATTTTTTTCTCTCTCTAGATTTCTCTAGATCTCTCCCTTCTCCAGAATGTTCTAGCAAAATCCATCAAGAAAAGCTACACCACTTCTAGACTTCTCCAAAGAAATCTAGTTGTGAGGCTATAATAAAATAATAATAATACTTCTAGAATAGTGTAGAAAGCTAGGAAAGTCACCAACTTTCCATCCTATAAATAGGAGCAACTTGCTCCTTATTTGAGTGTCCAACTAAGAGTGTGTGAGTAAGAAGTCCAAGGGGGTGTGTGGGTGTGTGTAGGGGTCTTGAGAGTGTGTTGAGTAGAGTGTGTTGTATATGCACGTGAGTGTGAGAGGAATTGTGTAGAGTTGTCCAAGTATTGTATGTGGTGTGAGAAATTATTGTAATAGTGAAAGTTATATTTCGTGAATTATATTTGTACCACGTTTCCGCAAGATTCAACAGAAGATGACAAATTCATTCTTTCACAACCAAATTTGCAGGGAGTGGCTTTTTCTGGCTGTGAGAATGAAAAAGCTGAATAGCTTTATCATATGCATTATTTTCCATGTATATCGTCGCTAGCAGATCAACCACGCTTAAATCAGCTTCAGATGGATAACTGTTTACGCATTCAACCAAAATGCTGATAGCATGCTCAAGCTGGCCATATCTAAGGTACAACTGAAAAGTAAAGTAAGAAACTATTACATTTCTAGAAAAACATATGTCTACATAAGAACAATGTTCCCCAAAAGCACAACCTCACAGAATATTAGCGAGACACCCTGTCCATAACAGATTTTATAGAAGGCATAAAATAAACAAAAGTTGATAAATAATTATTCATCGTAATTGTAATCATACAGGGAGTGACACTATCTGACGCTTACTTCATCTTGTACTCTATGGCCATTGTCCCACCATAAATTTGCTCAAAAATCAACAATTTGGTCAAGACTTATTTGGTGACCAAATTAAAGCTTAAACAAAAGTGTTCATAAACACTGTCTAGATATTTGTCTAAAGAAAATAGAATGATTTCTAGGAAGAAGAATCGACATCAGCAGTGACTCTCAATGGATCGAAACAAGATGGTCATTGACCAACAAACTATCATCCCATGGGAAACACTAGCAAGTGACTATATCTATTGCAAATGCTACTCCAAGCTTCAAGAAACAACCAGATAGTGTGAGAAAAACCTACTAGGAGACCTCTTCAATTATAACATCTGGTATTAAATTCATGAGTAAAGGAAATCAGCACAATGTGAAGCAAAATGTACAGAAAACTAGATCCCCACTCTAATCGAACCATAAATATATCCCCCAGAAACAGTTTCCTTATATGATGGTTGTACCAAAAACTTTTTGAGTTTAGTCTTCACCACGAACTAACCTCCTCAATGAAATGATGGAAAGTTCAGATCCTGGACCAACTATTGCAAACATCAGACTTGCATATCATGCAACTCATGTGCAACTCACGCAACTCTGCATGATATTTTGAAAAGTACCTTACACATACAACCTATCCTCACCCTCGAGTAGAAAGTAGCAATTGCCCTTGAATTGACAAGATATAAGTTTTCTACTCCAACCTGCACAAGATGCATGCCCCAGATGCACACCAATGCACAAACTAACCATCCATCACCATGTAAATACAGCCCAGGAAGCCTGACTTTCATAAAGTACATAAACCATCAAATTAGCACCGGAAAGTAAAAACAACCATACAAATTAACCAAACAAAATCCAAGCCCAAAAGATAGATACTAAAATACCTATTATTTTAATAACCGACAAGGGTTCATTACAACTAACGAGCCTATTTCCAAGCACATGAATCAAGAACTTATCTTATGAGAAATGTCTCATCTGAGACAGGTTAAAAACCTTTGCCCCAGTCTGGAGAGCTTCAACATCCTCAGGACATATCATTTGTATCTGTTCAAACAACTCCGCAGCCTTTTGATAATCTCCAAGGTTTGAATGCAGCGATGCTTGGTGAAACAGAAGAGAAGCATCTTTTGGGTCTGCTGTGATGGCTTTAGAGAGGCAATACTTTGCCTGACCATTTTTTCCTTGTTCTCTGTGTACAGAAGAGCAGGAAATCAATAACACCACAATTAAAGCAAAAAATTACCACAGAGACCCTAAAGGCACACAGATTTATAGATAACAGAGGTCGATTGTTCTCAAAGTCACTAGGTACATGAGGCGTCAAATCAAATCACGTCATAAGCACATTCAGACATACATCAAAATTTGATGCCAAGAAAAAAATTGTATTCGGCCTTTTTGAATGACAATATTTTCATCCAGTTGACTTCTCACCAATGGCTGCACTAGTCAAGCCAACACCATTGTGTTCACTTTAACCACCCCTTCCACCGCATTACTTACCTCTAAGGTAAAACATTCCCCTACCAATCTTTTGAATCCCCGAGCTTGGAAAGATTGCCACTCCAATAATTAATTGCGTTTTTGCTGGCCTTTAATTTATTGCATTGTTTTTAGTTTTAACACTAGATAGGCAACCTTTTGTTTTTTTTTTTTTTTTTTTTTTTTTTTTTTTGGGCTTTCGACACCCAAAATCTTCAAAAGCTTATAAATACCAGCATGCAAAGTTACCCCAAATTTTAATAAACTTTTACAAATCAATATATTATCTTTGTTTTGAAAGGAAACTCAAATGTTGCCCATAACCCCTATTTAGTCTAAAAATATTTAAGTCTAAGTATCCATCCCAGCATCAGCAAAGAACTTCAACAGATGTACTCATATACATAAGTATACTGACCAGGTACAAGCCCTACTATGCAATGAATTGATGAAAATAGTGAAGACCAAAAGCTTACAATGACCGGGTGAAGAGACGCTTCCACATTGAAGAATCTTTTGGCTTAAGATGTGCAGCAATCATGTAAAAGTCCACTGCTTTTTTGTCATTGCCAAGATCATCATAAATCCTTCCTAATGTATCATATGGATCAGGCAAATTTGGTGCTAGCCTGACCACTTGACTCGATATTGATATGCCCTGAAATTTTGAAAAAAGAAAACAAGCCAAATAAGTATGTTGACTAAATCAATCTGCCAAACCATAAGGCTGCAACCATCCCACAAAAGATAGAACATGTCCTCACCCACATAATGTATGCAAAAGATAAAAAATAAAATGTAGAAAAGGTCTGGCAGTGAACAACTTTAGCTTACATAAAATACAAGCAAAAGTAATCTCAAAAGAGGTTAGCGATGACATACTCTATGTTAAATTGACTCAAAATAATATAACGGTATTTATGGCAAAGAAGAAAATGAGTTTATTAAAAGCAGCACCTTTCCAAAATCTCCCCATTTTCAAAAAAACTTGAAGGATGTTCATATGTTGACGAATATTACCAAAAAAATGTGTTTATTTTCCCCTCCTAATCCGATCTGTCAAAAAATTATAAGGATGGGAAAAATCATCGATAAAGTCTTCAACCTATTAAAATTTTATCAATTCAGTCATATATCTTTCAATTATATTAATTGAATTTTCAACCTTTTCAAGTTTTTGCCACATGAATTCATTTGGCCAATTTTGGCCATAATTCATTAATATAAACATTGGCCTTTTCTTTTCTTCTCCTTTTCTTTTTTATATTTTTTTTTAAGGGTGGCCAAGCACAATAAAATAAAAAGTAAAGAAGAAAAAGAGAAGCAAATGAAAAATATAATTTAAAAATATATATATTATTAAGAATTCTCCACAACCCTTGCTAGCCACTAAAAAAAAACAGAAAAGAAGGAAAAGATAAGAAAAGAAAAAAATGAAAAAGAAAAGGTTGGCATCCATATCATCAATTTTTGCTCAAAAGTGATTGGATAAATTTGATTGATAAAATGTGAAAAAATTAATGATTCAATTGGTATCGTTAAAAGGGTTAGATTAAAATGATAGAAGTGTGAGAGGTTATAACTTTTTTGATAATTTTCCTTAAGGACAAGCATCATCCATTATGCTTATTTGATGAAAGTTACCACACAGAATTACTTACTGCTAATATCTCTTTTTGGCAATGGGCAAAAAATTCAATACCCGTACACAACAATAGGAAGATATTAAATTTGTTAATTTCCTTTGATGTTGTAAATTTTCTCTCCAGGAATTGAGACTTATTGATGGCCTGCTATATCAGCATTTTAATGCACAAATGGTAGTAACCCCACATTTTGCCAGCGGCAACAACATTCGTAGATTGGAATCGATCACGCATTTTGAGTAGGTAGCTAATCACTTCAGTACCATACATAAGCTCTTCCCAATTGTAGTAGGTTTTCAATAGTTAATTTGCCTTGTCTACTCTTCACCTTGGAAGGATCCAACACACTGAAATTTTGCAGGCAGTACTGTCCACATGAACCAAAGTCCAGCTGAGGAAAATGTTCTTTACCAATGAAACAAGTGCGCGTAAATGCTTTGCCAATTTCGTAACGAGAGAGAATAGTTGAAATTAATGTTCGACCGACATGTAAATCCAATAGGGAGATAGAAAGGTGAATGGCATGATTAGGTTTGCTTGTGGCTGGGAATAAATTGGATCAAGAAAGCGGTCTGCGCGGTGGACGTCCAGTTCGTTCCCGGGCTGAAAAATGGCCGGAAATCGGGCTTCAGTGGCCCAGGAACGCCCCTACACTAACCGCTAATAAAATCACTAGAATCACGATGCTGCTGGGTAAGCCTGATATTGTTCGACAATAAGCATGCTCATAAATGCAATCTGTGTCCTATGTTAGATATTTGCATACGTATGTACAGATATACACATATTGGCTCTATTTACATGTTCAATTTAAAAAAAAAAAAAATTACTCTTTTCATCTTGTGGCTAGTTTGATAACTAACTAGCAATTTGCACTATCCATTAGATAATTAGTAGGAAAAGGGCGGAAAGATTTACAGAAGTATCTTTACAAGATGCAAACTATTCGAAACCCCTCCTTGTAAACATTTTAAACCGATTTTTTCTCGCAAAACAGGCCATATACTGTCGTGTTTCTCATGCCTATCTCTTCTCATTTCACTTTCTCCATCCAACACTCCACTTTGTGGGATTTCCATGTTTCGTTACGATTTTAGCTTTTCAATCAGTAAAATGGTGGTAATGGGCGACCAACGTCGGTGACTCCCTTGAGCGCTACCATAGAAGTTCCATAACCACCCATGGCAAAAACATTTGATTTGAACCATAGCTATTAATCGTCATGAGCAAACTCGTCACTGCTGCCCCGCCATGGATTTTGAGAGAGAATAGTCGGGTCGAGGTATAGTAATTTATACCAGCTTAGTGGGATATAATAGGCCTTTTGTGTCAGAATCTGAGGTAGAAGAAGACGACGACAAGGTCTGTAGAAGAAGAAGACGTGGGAAAAAATTTGTATATTCAATTGTCGTATCTGTAATGTACAAGGCAATCCCTATATAATACAAAGTGACTAATAAAAAACGAATGATTATATTTCTTTAATCTTCGGATCTAATCCTAAATTGATTAAAATAAATGATTAGCATCTCTTGAGATATTCTCCAGATCAGCCGAATCTTCCAACATTTTGCGCCTCGGTTCCTGTTCATGTATGGATCTTTCGGTTCATCGTGTCCGTACTAGTTATGTTTGAATTTGAATAACTTCTTTTTGTCTTTTAAAGGAGAGCCCTTTCTTTTTTTGAATCTTTTGTACACATCATAGTCTTAAAGTAGGAGAAACTTTAGTATTATATTCAAGGAGTTCGATAAGTCTTAAATCTATTATACGTATGTCAATTCGATCCTAAATTTTTAAATTTTCTTGTTTTAGTCTTAAACATTTTCACAATCCCAACATAGTCTTTTTGGTTAATTTTTGCCGGAAATTGATAACATAGCAATGTGCCAGTAGAACAACCAAATATGATTAGACAATCATGTAAGTAATTTGCAACGAAAATTAATCGAAATGATTATATTGGAATTTTGAGCAAAGATTCATGATTAACTTGTCAAAAATTGAAAGTTTAAAATTGAATTCACATTCATACAATAGATTTAAGATTAATTGGGTAATTCTCCCTATTTGAGCATGTCATGGTGTAAGCTAACATACACCAAAATTACATGCGTATTATCAAGTTGTTTATTCAAAAATGACACTTTTATGGTATTCCAAGTGTATCGCACAACGTTACAATGCCCCGTGGTAGTAATCTAAGTACGAGAATATCGAGAAGTTGTTTGATTTTGGCATGGTAGATATGTTGTAGAAGGGACATAGAACCGGATCCAAAAGAGACAAGAAGGCAATTTGGACAGGAGGGAAAAGGACGCGAGACGAAGGAACTTACATAAAAAGCATGACGTGCACGTGCCTATAGAAATATGGTAACGAACTTGACAGATGTGGGGTTGGGCTCGGTCTCGGGCAACCTTCAAGTGCTGCGCTAATTAGGTGAGGAAAAAACCAAGAAAGTTAGGCAGATGGTTTGAGAGTCTCTAGTCCTGTTATTGTATAGCAAATACTAAAAGGGGAATAAAGAATTGTGCTGAATTCAATTTTATCGAAAGTCCAATTAATTATCGAAAAATGTGCTCCGACTCCTGATCATAGTTTCTTACGCTTTTTGTGGCTCTTAAAAAAATATCATTAGGCACGGAAACTTAAATGCTTTTACGATTGACGGATGGGGTTTACCTTTTTTTTTCTTCTTTTTTTCATTCGAAGATCATAAAGATGTTTAGAATCCGATCCCGACAAAACCCTTTTGTTTTGATGTTAAGGAAAGTCCACAAAGAAAATGTTTCCTATTTAGGAAAAAATTTAAAAAAAAAAAAAAAGAATTCTTTAATTATCACGCATCGCTTTTTTAGTTTGAGAAAAAAAGATAGATATTCCAAGTCCAGTGAATTCATCTCATTTAAAGTAACTTCCCTATCACAACACATTTATGCATTTGGGATATAATCAAATGACATCACACACACAACAGTCCAAATATGATCTAAGGACGAGCATTATCTGTTATGCTTATTTGATGAAAATTACCACATAGAATTACTTACTGCTAATATCTCTTTTTGGCAATGGCAAAAAATTCAACACACGGACACAACAAAAGGAAGATACTAAATTTGTAAATTTCCTTTGATGTTTACAAATTTGCTCTCCAAGCATTGAGACTTATTGATGGCCTGCTATATTAATGGACACATGATAATACCACCATATTTTGCCAGCGGCAAAAACGTTCATAGATTGGAATCAATCATACATTTTGAATGAATATGATACGAGGAGGATTTAAATTTAAGTTCGATAACTAAGGTAGATTGGTAACAATTATCTGATTATTTAATTTACGACCATAGCTATTTGCTATGTCTAACTCGTAGAATTATATCTATTATCATATCTAGGCAAAAGAACACCTAAGTATCAAAACTTGGCACAAATAGATACTTAAACGTCAAAAGTCATGAAAGTGACATTTAAGTGCCACTTTTTTTTTTTTTTTTAAATGAAACACTTAAGTGTCACATACGGCGAACCCCGCCGGAAATCTTACGTGGCAAATTTTTTTTTATTAATTTTGCTTGCTTACGTGGCTCATCGAAAAGCTGACTCAGTAAAGAAACACAAAAACGACGTTGTTTTGGCACAATTGAATTTTAATATAAAAATTAATTAAATCAAATCTTAAAAAAAAAAAGAAGGAGGAAGATGAACAGTAGCTGGTGGCTGAGAGCTCAACTTTCACTACCGCCGCCGTCGCCCCGCCGTCGCTAGAAAGGTGGGGGAGGGTTGGCTGGGGTCGTCAAGCCCTGGCTAGAGGCCGACAACTCTAGCGGACTGATAGCAAGGGCCTACAAGCCCTCGCCTAAATCTAGGGCAAGAGTCGCGGCCCTTCCCTAGATTTGGCAAGGTTGCCAGACCTCGCTCAGCCGGGCTAGAGCCATCACTGGCCGGGTCGACCCCTCAGCAAGCGGCGGCCCTTGGCTTGATCGGGTGAGGGCCGACGACCCACGCCGAATTTGGGGGAGAGTCGTGACCTTGCCGTTGATTGGCTGGGGTTGCCGGCTCCTGGCCAAGGCTCGACGACCCTGGTTGACCCTTCCCCCACCTTCTCGACGATAGCAGGGAGGTGGCGGTGGCAAGGGTTGATTTAATTTAATTAATTTTATATTAATTATTTACCCACGTCAGCAGTAAAACAATATTGTTTTTGCACTTGTCTAACTACATCAGCATGCAAAACGATGTCGTTTTACACTTGGCTCGATGAAAAATCACCACTTCAGCATTTTGGCCGGATTTTCTCGCCGTTGGGACTTAATTGATCCATTTTGCTCCGATTTTGACACTTAAGTATCACTTTCCTAATTTTGGTACTTAAGTGTCCCATTGGCCAAGTTTTGGCATCCCAAATTTCCTAGACTTTCCATATCTATCTCTTTGCATAAAAAAATATTATGTCTATTATCGCCGATTCTGTAGATCCTTGCGAAAATTTAGTACATATATGGCCTATAATGCATGTACATATTTTACATGAACTTGACCTTATCTTCTTCACTACATCAACGCGAGGATTGAGTTGATGATAAGGTTACATTAGATGCCATGCCAAGTTCAACATTTTAATGTCAAAAGCACTATTTATCACACTTTTTGCTTTTTAAAATTATGCTTGCTATAAGCAATATCATTCATTGAGTAAACTTCCACTTTTTTTTTTCATGCATATATAACTGCCATCTATATCATTTTTCTTTATTGCCAATATGATTTAGAATGATTTAGGAATGCTATCGTCATTATATACACTTTCAACCTTTTTTTATTTTATTTTATCTTATGTATATGATGGTCCTAATCTCAATCCCAAATAATCTTTACTAAATAAAATAGCAAATATAATTTACCATATCATTTTAAATGAAGTTGCTTGCACACATGAGAACTAGTCTAAATACATATTAAACTCTTAAATCCTTTTAAATAAATGTTTGGTTTTAGTTATTAAAAAATATTGAAATAGTCAATGATTGCTTTCTTTCTAGATTAGAATTTGTATAATTATATAGTTATGCCAAAGTGTCATTTGTCTTACTTTTGTGTTTTCTAATTAACCCTTATAAACTTATTTTCCTAATTGTAAAGAAAAGAGGAAAAAAGGTAACATTGACCAAGAAAGATGACAAAAAGGCAAAACGAAGAAATTGACTATTCGCATTCTGTTAAGATAATGCACTTGGTAAAATAACTTAATTGTCCTTATCATGCAATAATCAACCTCATTCTTACACTTCATGTGAGAAACTTATAACGATCTTTTAATTTTATTTTTTACTTTTCAATTTAATACATGTTTTTTCGGTTGAAAAATGATCTTTTTTTTTCTGTTATTGAAAAGATAGAAAAATATTCATTCAATGTTCTCTATGTAGATGAATAATTGCATAGTGATAAAAAAGAAGACAATAATGACGAGTTTTTTCAATTCTCCGCGCTAGTAAAGTTGTGAGTTATTTAAAACCAACTGGTCAACTTTGCACACTTGGGAATGTTTTATTTTTTTTTTTAAACCCTATTATTTTATTAAGCACGTAAAATTCGGCGTCCAAACCTGACACATCAAAATTTTCTATTTTCTTACCCTTAAACCTTTTTTTTTTTATATAATAAAAAATATATAATTGGACAATCAATAACATAGCATCATAATGCTCAAACGATCAAAATTAAGCACAATTTAAGCCAGAAAAATGGGCATAAAATTTTACTTAACGGCTAATCCGTCATTAATTACACTAATCACGATTAATTAAGATAATTGCGATGAATTAGGCTAATCCCAATTAATTAACCTAACTATAATTAATTAAAATTAATCATATTAAATAAAATAATTACGATAAAATAAATAATGATTAGTTAAATAAATCATGATTAATTAAACTAAACTCAATTAATTAATCTAACCACGATTAATTAATATAATTGTAATTATTTAAATTAATCACACTTAAATTTAATCTAAACCATCTTTAATCGCAATTAAGTTTAAACCAACATTAGCTAATATTAAGCGTCATTAATAGTAAACTAACCACCCCCAAACGTAATTAACACCCTAATTCTTCCAACAACGGCGAGCTCACGGTGATGGCGGTGCAACGGCGACGAAAACACGAGGCTCGCGACTTGAACAAAAACTCGACAGTGACGGTGGCTCCTCAAAACCCACGGCCAAGCTTGGCTTGGGCGGTGGTGAACCAGCGATGGTGGCTAGCAGCGGGGAGCGGGCCATGGCAAGGATGGTGGCTCATGGTGGTGGTGGTGGTTCGGTGATGGCGGTGGGGTGGTCAAGCGGTGGACAATGGCGGCAACACATGGTGGTGAGGAATGGCGTGACTTGCGGCAAATGAGGGAAGAAAAACAAGAATGAGAAGTTGAAAAAAAAATAAAAACAAATGTAGAAAGTGTGGGGGGATGAGTTCGGCTGAGCAAGGGGGAAAGGAAGTGGGGGGAAGTGAGAGAGAGAAAATAAGAAGAATTTTCTCTAAAATCTTCATGATTTCCCCTTCACTCGCTCTCCACAATTTCCTCTCAACCTAACAATTTGTCCCCTCAATTTCTTTTTATTTCCAATTTCTTGAATACAAGCCTTTTTGGTCGAAAAATTTCAACCTTGCCATTGGGTTCGATTTTTCCTTTTCGACTTCCAATTTTCCGTCCGATAATTCCTTTTATTGAAAATTTCGAACTTGTTATGAATTCGACAAACGATGATGCAACATCCAATAATTTTCCTCGAAACCCTCAAAAGTTCGATATGAGAAATCAAATTAAATTTCATGGTTAAAAATCGATCGAACGTGACCTTGGGTACGACAAAAATTAATGGGTGGCTTTTAGGGGTTCTCACACGATTGACCCGTGATCGATAATTCTGGATCCACGTTTGTGCCTCTTCAAATCGTGGACAACCTTCGGTGTCATGTAATCGCGAGAGTTCAATTACGTACCATAAATATAATATCAATAGATCATAATCATGCATAATCACTTGCAAACCGACTACGTACTTCCATTGAATCAATTTACATCCGTTCGTTAATTGATTTATAATAGCGTAGTATTGACCCTTGTCAATCTTTATGGTCAAGCGATTTATCCCTAATTGAATACTCTAGTCTTTCACATTTTAATCCTATATGGCATCACCCAATAGATTAGTTAACTCGTGAGTAATCAATTCAGAGTAAAATGATTATAAGTGCATCGATGAAATAACCATTTCATATATTTCGAAATAGGGCCAAATTTCAGAATATCACGATGAACAATACAAATGCTCATGCTTTGTTGCATAACCGATGACAAATCAATACAGAGCAAAATGTCTGCAGAACCATGAGCAAAATGAGCACGACGGTGGCGACCACAGTGAGAAACTTCCAAGAAGAGTAGACGTACTTCCTCATGAGATTATAAGCCTTGACCTTTCGAGTGCTGTTGTAGTACCCGTTGACGTCTCGAATCGTCTCGTCCAGCTCCGACGCAGTGCTTTTGGAACCTATGGATTTGATCACTCCATTGAAGAGCTCCACGACCTTGTCGTCGCTGTTCAGGCGGTTCAAGACAATGGACGCTTCCCTCAGCAACTTCACATCCTCGGAGGTGTCGATAATGGCGTACATTAACTCAGTGTATCGTGTCAGAATTAAGGAGCCCCTCTGCGATATCATTTCATAGGCCACGAGGTTTCGCAGCAGGACTTCGGTGGTAGCATCCAAATCGATATGAGGGAGCTTCAAGGTAGCGGTTTTCTTATCGAACGCAATGGTTTTGATACCTCCTGTGGCCAAGCTTATTTTGATCCCGACGCTGTAGAGCTTTGACGCTGTGGGGATCATAACGATTTCTTGAAAAGGGTCATTCAGAAGGTACTCGGAGCATCCGGGAATCAATTGCCTTGCCAATTTGATTATCTTGAAGATGAGCTTGATTCCAATTGGCACTTTCAGCTCCTTCATGAAAGAGAATTTCGATAACTCGTTCCATGCTGCAGTGACTATTGATGCTAGTATCGATACCATCTTGAAGAAGAGCTTGATCAGCACTTTCAGCTTCTTCATGAAAGAGCATTTTGATAACTTGTTCCATGCCTTAGTGACTTTTGATGCTTGTGTCGATAACATGTCTATCAGACGGCAAAACCTTGCACCTGTTGATAAAAAGGTACTTTTATTCACTTTTCTAATGTTTGGATACAACAAAAGAAGGAAAGAGGCCATATCATCTAACGCATGGCATGGGGAATGAGAACTAACTTCTAAGCTCATTCTTCTTCGTCTGTGCTGCTTCTGGGCCTGTTGTTCCCAAGATGAGATTGTAAAGGAGATCGAGCAAATGCTTACGCTGAATGGCTTCAGACGGCGAGCACATTTCCAGCCCGAGAGGTGATATCCCTTTGCAGAACCTCGTCAACATCTCCCCAAGCTTCCTATCTATGGACTCATCTTCTTCATTTTCTCTCACTTCGTTCATCGAATTCTCGGTCTGCAACATTATTTTCCTCAGCACAAAGGTCGGAATTTGATTCTCCACCATCATCACGTCTTTGACGGTGGAGTCTGGGTCATCATCCCAAATTGAGTCTTCCTTGATTCCGATATTGGGTGACTTGTATCTGTACAGTAGGTCGAGCAAGAACAAGCTATCGATGGTCATGATCCATTTCAGAGTGTCCGTGCCGACTTCCAGGTGCAGCTGGTAGCTTGCGCGAATCTTCGCCTCCTCTGCTTGGAGCAAACCAGCCGTCCGATCGAATGCCGGGAGCTTCAGCGCTGCCTGCGCCCGCCGGGCTGCGGCCAGCTTGGGGTGCTCCGTGTGGTAGAGCTGTGGCCGGAGGTGGTGGTATGGTCCCAACGCAACATGGTGGGGGACGTAGGCCTCTGGCTTTGCGGAGCTGATAGATTCAGGCACGCAGTGGACGGAAACCAGGGTCTCAATATCGATCCCGTGATGTAGGGCGTCTCGGATGTGCTTCACCCATTGCTCCTCACTAAGGCTTGGGTTGATGATGGAGGTTGACGATGAGGACATGCTTGTTCGACGAGGTTTAGAGAGCTAACTTATATCTTTTAGTCGCATACAAACACATGTATCTTTCGCCTCGTTGCAAATATGAAAGAAAACAAGGCTGAGCTTCGTGGTGATTGCGAAGATGACTTTGAATATTATTAGCGTTGAAGTGGGGCAAGTGGTAGATTTTTTTTTTTTTTTTTTGTTTGGGCTGTTCTCCTGGGAATGAGAGCAACCTGTCTTGAAGAATCAATGGGTCGGTTGAATATGGTCAAGAGCTTGATCCGATGTGATAAGATTCCTTGTTCAAATCATAGCGGTCTCCCATTCAGATCATTCGTACAATTCCCATCAATCAATGTGGCATCCTTTTTTTGTCTTTTCTTTTTTTTTCTCTCCCTTACGTTTCCTTTCCCCCTCTTCTGCCAAGTCCCATCCACCCCACTTTTTTTCTCTCTTTCTTTTCTCTCCTCCCATCCCCTGCAGCTCCTCCCCTTTTTCTTTCCTTCTGTCTCTCTTTCTCCCTCTCTCCCTCTCTTCTTTTCCTTCCCCCTCGCCCCCACATTCATTTTGAATTTGCAGTTCCTAGTTTGTCAATTCACGTGTTACTCTCACTCTCAGTAGTGTTTGCAAGTGACTCTCAGTATTGTCTACATTGGAGAGTGCATATTCCAATATATTATATCGCTTATCTATGGGGTTTTAATGGGACTTATATCTTAGTAGTCTATCTTTCCAAAAACTCAAAGTAATATAACGGTATTTGTAGCAAAGAAGAAAATAAGTTTATTAAAAGTACTAATTTTCCAAAATCTCCCCATTTTCGAAAAAACTTGAAGGATGTTGATACGTTGACGAATATTACAAAAAAAAAATGTGTTTCTTTTTCCAATCCTAATCCGATCTATCGAAAAATTATAAGGATGGGAAAATTCATCAAAAAAGTCTTCAAACGATTAAAATTTATTAATTCAGTTATAAATCTTTCAATTTATTAATTGAGTCTTCAACCTTTTCAAGTTTTTATCACTTGAGTTTATTCGGTCAATTTTGGCTAGAAATCATTAATATAGGCACTAGCCTTTTTCTTTTCTTCTCTTTTCCTTTTTTATTTTCTTTTTTTTTATTGTGGCGGCTAGGGTGGTTGGGCACAATAACATAAAAATTTTGAAAAAAATTAAAATATTATTAAGAATTCTCCACAACCCTCGCTAGAAAAGAAGGAAAACATAAGAAAAGAAAAAAATGAAAAATAAAAGGTCGGCGTCCATATCATCGATTTCCGTCCAAAATTAACTGGATGAATTCAATTGACAAAGCGTGAAAAAATTAAGAATTCAATTAGTATAATTAAAAGGGTTAGATCAAATTGACAAAAGTGTAATAGGTTATAACTTTTTTTGATAATTTTCCTAAGGACAAGCATTACCGTTATGCTTATTTGATGAAAATTACCACATAGAATTACTTACTGCTAATATCTCTTTTTGGCAATGGGCAAAAAATTCAATACCCGTACACAACAAAAGGAAGATATTAAATTTGTAAATTTCCTTTGATGTTATAAATTTTCTCTCTAGGAATTGAGACTTATTGATGGCCTGCTATAACAACATTTTAATGCACACATGGTAGTAACCTCACATTTTGCCAGCGGCAACAATGTTCATAGATTGGAATCAATCATGCATTTTGAATGAAGATGATACGAGGAAGATTTGAATTCAAGTTCGATAACTAAGGTAGATTAGTAACAATTATCCAATTATTTCATTTACAACCATAGCTATTTGATATATCTAACTTGTGAAATCTTATATCTATATCCATATCCATCGCTATGTACAAAAATATAATGTCTATTGTCACCAATTCTATGTAGATCCTTCTGAAAATTTAGTACATATATGGCCTATAATGTATGTACATATTTTAAATGAACTTGACCTTATCTTCTCCACTACGTGAACATGAAAATTGAGTTGATGATAAGGTTACATTAGATGTCATGCGAAGTTAACGTTTTTAAGCCAAAAGCACTATTGACTACACTTTTTGCTTTTTAAAATTATTTTTGCTATGAGCAATATCATTCATTTAGTAACCTTCTACTTTTTCTTTTTCTTTTTCACGCATGTATAACTACCTTCTGTTTCATCTTTCTTAATTGGCAATATGATTCAGACTGATTTAGGAATGCTATCATCATAATGTACACTTTCAACCTATATTTTTATGTATATGATGGTTCTCATCTTAATCCTAAATGATCTTTACTAAATGAATTACAATTAAAATTTACCATACCATTTTAAATGAAGTTGCATGCACACATGAGAACTAGTCTAAATACATAATAAATGCTTCTATCCTTTTTTAAATAAATGTTTGGTTTTAGTTGTTAAAAAATAGTGAATTAGTCGATGATTGTTTTCCTTTTAGATTAGAATTTGGATATCTATATGTGACACCCCGGTACATTACGGCTAATGTGGTTTTCCAATTCTTTCCAATTTTTAAGCAAGCGGAAGCTTATTTAGACCAATAATAATCCAGGACATACAAAATTCAAAGAATGCACGCAAGAAGATAAAACCAAGCAACTTCATTTCCTTCTTATTTATATACTTTTCGCGACCTGTACTTCGGACTGTACCAAATTTCACTAATTGTATCACTCTGACCACAATAACGTCTATCTACAAGGTTGCCAACATGTCCCAAAACCCAATGTCTGGTCTTACCAAAAGTGTTATCCTTGTCCTTCTTCAGCCCTCTTCCTACTCAACCCAGCTATCTCCATCGTCATCACCGTGTGGGAGTGGAAGTGGTCCCACTAGATGCCCACCGATCCGGGTGTAGAGGACAACAAACCCAATCAACACCGGGCCCAATGAGAGGCCAGTATCAATTGTTAGTATTGCAATCTTAGATGAAGGTGGCATAAGGAAAGTTGAGGTCGTATAGCTCAATCTGGCATCATGTGAAATCTATCAAGGCATCGTAGAGGGTCATTGGGGGCACAAATAGCATAGGCATGTCTACTCATCTAAAAATGATTATCCGTCAAAAGTGAGTATAAAACTTAGCAAGCATACTACCAACTAATCTGTACTACATATCTCAATAACAACACATGCGAGGAAGTTTAGACATATAATATAGAAGATCGTTTTAAAATCAACTTGCCTAAAAACCTTTGTCAAAATCAGGATAACAAGTGAAAAATATTTTCTTTGAAACTAGTAAAGCTCGAATGAAATCTGAAAATGCCAATGATCATATTTACTATGAATTAATTATCAATCCTCTAGGAACTCCGTTACCCCTAGGCATCTCACACTCATTTAGCATCGCGAGGACATCTCAGAAAACCGTGTTACACCCCCTAGGCATCCAGAGGAACACACTTACCCCTCTAGGCATCCCTACTACAACCAAAGCATCGTCACTCCCAAAGACCGATGGCATTCCCAAATCACACACTCATCTGATGGTGCAGCTATTTAATAATTTAATTTAAACATGATATCCACTAAGTTAATGTACAAGAACAGTTTAGTGTCTACCATCAACTATACTTTATAAGCTAGAGAAATGATACAAACATTTAGTTGGTAGCACTAGTTCAAAAGGATGGTTTACAAAAAGGAGTTTACCCAAAATTGATGGAAAAAGGGTAGCTCGCCCGTCTGTAGAAATCAAAGACATTCGCCAAGCAAATCAGTTCCGAAATCACGAGACTTTAGCACAATATGGACGAGACTCCGGGAATATTTTCATGAAGAACTCAAAATCCGGTTAAGCTTGTATGGGTCCAGTAATTTTATATACTTCAGGTCAAAACAAGGTGAATTTCCATGAAAAAACAGATCTGAAATTGAACGTTTCAAAAGCTTAAATGAGTTCCAAAATTCACGGGAAAATTACAAATAGTCTAAAACTTTCATGAAGGATGCGATTTCAAATCCTGTGTTGAAAATTCTGTAGAATCGGACCCTGTAGTTTTTCAAATATATTTTGCATGTACGAAGTTCAACCGAATTAAAGTATGTTCTAAAAGCAGGTATAACACACAACTTTCGTGAAGAAAATCTCACCAAATTCGTGCCACAAAAGCCAATACAAAATGGAAAAATTTCCTACCTACGGTGAACCAATCTGAAAAATAGTTGTAACCTCAGATTCGTCCATGACTCGTGTCATTTAAGCTCAAATTAGCACACATTTCAACATCCAGCGTTCCAACAACACATCCTTAGACTCAATGAGCTAAATTTCAATAGTACTTGCCATGCACCTTTTCCGAAACTGTTGATGAACACAAATAAGCACGAAATCAACCGAGGCAACAATAATTCTAGAAATTCGACCTCGATGCACAATCATCAACCTATGTAGCATATATGGAGCAGTTTATTTCCCTCTTGTCCAAAGCAAGTCGCGACGCGGCTCGAAGGGTCTCGGAAGTCTGAGGTCATGACTGAGGCGAGACGGCAAGCAGCACGCGGGTTGCCGGGGAAGTCGCGGCGCTGCATGCAGTGCGTCACGCACGTAAAACAGAAGAGAATTACAGAGAGACGATGAGAGATGTTGAAGAGCAGAGAGCAAATTTCGGTGAACTGAAGAGGGACGGGTGGTGTTGCTTCATTTATGTCGCGGTCGTCCCTCCCACTCGTGGTCATCGTCGTTGACTTTGGCTGCCAGGAAATGTGCAGCTGGGGACGGTGTGTCACTCATTGAAGGGGCTGAATGGCCTGGTGCGGTGTCGCACGAAGGAATGTAGCGGAAGGAAGGAGCAGCTACTGGCGTGTAAAGCCATTCCCCTCTCCTTCAAGCGGTGCGGCGTTGACTCAGCAACGCTAATTCGCACCAGCTAGAAGAATGTCATATGCTTTGATGGGGCTGGTGGCAAGCTCTGGCTGAGAGGGCTGCGTTGTTGGTGGTGAGCTGCTAAGGTGGCGTTGTTGGAAGTAATAATAAATAAATAAACAAAGAGGAAAAAAAGGTAAAATTGACCTAAAAAGATGACACAAAGGTAAAACAAAGAAATTGACTATTTGCATTCTGTTAAGAAAGTGCACTTGCTAAAATAACTTAATTGTCCTATTAATGCAATAATCAACCTCATTCTTGCCCAAACTTATAATGCTCTTTTATTTTTTGTTTTTAACTTTTGAATTTAATAAATGTTTTTTGGTTGAAAAATGATTTTTCTTTTTCAGTTATTGAAAGGATATTATAATATTCATTCAATGTTCTCTATGTAGATCAATATAATGACGAGTTTTTTTTTTTTTTATTTCTCCATGCTAATAAAGTTGTGAGTTTCATTAATTGTTAGGTTATAATTTTTCACATGGAATGAAAATTAATCAGGAAAGTGAGTAGCGCGTGCATGAAAGCTAGTATACTACGAAACCAAAACACCATGTTGTCTTTACTTTTTACTATTTCCAAAATTACCTCACTTAAGTTGACGAATAAGTAGGTGATCCTGATTATTATTATTATTCTTATTTATGGTAGTTATATTCCAACACCAATTCCCTCCTCTCATCAAATAACGCCTACTTCTTTTCCTTTCTATTTTTTTTTTAAATTCTCACTAGCTCTTTATTTAAGTTATATATTTTTTTTAATCTTGCATATGCATGTTGTTAAATTAATGTCTCAAGTTTGAGTCTTTTATGGATTTGATCAGTTGGAAGATTTTGATTTGTTCAAAATCTGTTATTCCCCATCCAAATTAGATTTTGGTTTCTTATTCAAGGGCGTTGGTTTTCGATAATAGTCCAAGAGTGCATTCCTGCGGATAAGACTTCAAGTTTGAACCAAAAGTTTTACACTAAAGGACAAAAGATGGGCGCACTATCTTTTTCATTATATTTTTCTTTTGAGGGCAAAAAGGTAATTATCTGAGAAAGAAACAAAGTAAGGGTTTGTTTTGCTTTTATTTCTCCTGCAGCCATACTTGCTCTCTTTATAAAAGTGGCATGAAAGGTGAGGACTCTACAATATAAGATGCGTTTGGTATAGTTTTCCTAAGGAACTTTCAGCCTCCAAAGTCCCTTAAGGAAATATTGCTTTGAGTGTGAAGTACTTTGAATGTCACGAGGAGAGACATATTAGGAAAGGAAACAAATGCAATAGGTAGAATGCCACAAGCAATGTAGCGAACGTTGCTAAGCAGAGTACTAGTGATACGGAGGTTCTTTTATGTGTGCTCGCTAGTTCATCAAGAGACGAATAGGTGCTAGATTTGGAGTATTCTTATCATATGACACCTCATAAGAATTGTCTTACTAATTACAAGGCTACAAATGGTGGTAGAGTTCTTTTGGAGAATAACATAGCTTGCAAGGCTGTGGGGATGGGGACAATTGGTATTCGGATGCACAATGGAGTCATACGCACAATGATAAATGTGAGGCATATACTCTAGCTCAAGAAGAACCTTATTTCTCTAGGGACACTTAATGACAAGTATACCACTAAAGGTAGAGTACTGAACATCTCTTAACATGTCATGATAGTGATGAAAGGGAAGAAAGTGAATACTCTTTATTAGTTACAAGGAAAGACCATGACTGGAATTATTGCAGTTTCACTAGGTGAGTTAATCTCTGACTTAACTCAGTTCCGGCATATGTGTATATGGCACATGAGTGAGGCAAGTATGAAGAAACTAAGTAAAAAAGGGTTGTTGAAGGGTGAAAATTGCATCTTTAGGAAGTAACACTGAATAAAGTTTACTTTAGTTGTTCATTCGACCAAGTGACAAGTTAAATACATTCATTCAAACATCTAGGTTCCTTTGAAAGGAGGTGCTTGTATATGCTAAAATTTATCGACAATTATTAAATGAATGAATAGTTATACTTTCTGAAGCACAAATATGATGTGTTTAATCAATCCAAGAAATTTAAGGCATTAATTGATAATTAGTTAGATAAACAAATCAAGTGCCTGAGAACTAATAATGACATGGAGTTCAGTGATAAAGATTTTACTGAATTCTATATGAATAAAGGAATTATGAAATACCGCCCAGTACTTGGGACACCATAGTAGAATGGCAATAACAAAACTTTGCTTGAGGGAGTTTGATACATGCTTTTGCATGAAGGACTAGGCAAAGAATTTTCGGGCAAAGCAGTGAACATGATATGTTACCTAGTTACTTGATTTCCATAATCTGCTGTCGAGTTTAAGACTCTTGAGAAAGTTTGGTCAGGGAAACTATTGGCACCTAAATTTTACAATTTTATTTAAGACTTAATCGCGTAAAAGATTAGGGATTAATTTTCAAACCCTAGCCAAGAAAAAAAGTAAAAAAAAAAGAAAGAAAAGTAAAAAAAAAAATCATTAAAAGGTATTGTGTTTTCATTATTGCACCGCATATTGAATGGTCTTTTCTTAATTTTTTTCAAAAAAAAAAAAAAAATTTGTCATCAAAAAGAAAGAGGATTAAAAAATTATTAAAAGAATTTAATTACAAAAAAAAAAAAGAGAAAAGAAAAAGAAAGGAAAGTGGGAAATATGAGACCGGGCCGGGGCAGGTCAGCCCGACCTCTCTCTTTCCCTTTTCTTTCTTTTCGCCTGGGCCGACCCACTTTTCTTTTATATTGCCCAAGATGAGCCCAGCCTTCTTTTCCCCTCTCTCTTCGTCCTTCACGCATTCTGCAGAAAGGAGGCGGACATACGCGAGCAAGAGGAAGGACAGAGGTTGAAGGGACAAGCATGAGCCTCGCACCGGAGTTGGTGGTCGGGGGGGCAGATCGACAGCAACAGCTGGCTTGGCAAAAGGCCATGCGCGTCGATGCTTAAAAGCGAGAGAGGAGCAAGTGAAGTGGGGGGGGTTCTCGGCTATTTTTCTTTGGTCGAGAGAGAGCAAGAGAGGAGGAGAGGACGAGCCGAAGGACAAAGAGCTGGGGGAAAGTTTGAGCAAGTGGGAGAAGAGGAGAGCCGCTTAAGAGAGGAGATTAGAGAGAAGTGCCTGAGAGAAACTCAAGGAGCTGGGGACAGAGAGTCGCAGCGCGGCAGCGACAGGGCCAATGCCGCGGCGGACGCGAAGAGGAGCCATTTTTCGCAGAAGCTGCTCATGAAGCCCAAGTACGAGCCCGACCACGACAGCGACGAGTATACCTTAGCTCCACTTCCATTTCTTCCGACTCGAGCTCGGGTGGGTTCTCGTTCTCGGAGACCGAGTCCGTCAGGGGCGCGAGAACGACGGCCACTTCGTCGTCTTCTTGCTTCGCGTCGTTCAGGCTCAAGCTTGTGAAGACGAGAGTCACCGCCGCCAAAAGGGAGGAGATTCGGCATGCTCCGTTTGGCGAACAGAGAGAAGGCCGAGAAGACCATGGGCGTCAATGCTTAAAAGCGAGAGAGGAGCAAGTGAAGAGGGGGGGTTTTTTCTTGTTTTCGGCATCGTTTTGAGCAACACGCGGATGCAGGGAGACAAGGAACAACGAGCATAACGAGGAGCAAGGAATGGAACGACCATTCTGGTGAAGTATTCTCTCGAGTTCCTCGCCCGACCATCATTCTTTGATAACCGGAAGTTTTGGTCTTGACTGGTGACTGTGATATGTTCTATTCCAAAGACGAGGTTAGCCGAGCTCGATCCCCCTTTTGTTTTGTTTTGTCTCGATCGACCTAAGGGCTAAGATTTGTTTGCTTCGGTTATGCACGTATGGGTCTCTCGAGTGAGTCACCTCTGACTTCAGGGAATGCGTTTGTTGCTTGATTTTGATTTTGGACATGACTTCGAGCCCTGAACTGAGAGTCGGTTCATGCTTAAACTCGAGATTGACGTGCCCTTGCCTCTGTGCTCGCTGAACCGCGTTTGTTTTGTTTATCGCTTGTGGTGTTTCTACGTGATTGTTGCAAAATGGTTGGGTATTGTTGAGCTGGCGAAGGTTTTTCTTGGTTCCGGTAGGTGGATTAGTGGTCGCCGGAGTTTGTGGCCGGCGGTGGTCAACGCCGGTGAGGATGGAAGTGAGTGGTGAAGGGTCGGTGGTTGTACAGCCACCAGCGACCAAGGATTGCCAACTGTGAAGAAAAAGATGCACCATGGAAGCCGTCAGTGAAGAAGAAAGCACGGGGAGAAGAAGACCCAAAGGGAAAAAAAGGAAAATGAAAAAAAAAATTGCAGAAAAAGTGAAACACAAAACTGGTTTTAGGAAAGAGAAGCCGTAGAGAAGAAATGTAGTAAAAAAGATGAAATGGTGAAAAGACAAAAAAAAATTGATTAAAATATTATCGCGACCTACCCTCGCGGGGAGGGAGTAGATTTAGGAGTATTGCCAAGGACGGCCATGCCCATCATCGTGGCGTGCTTCTGCCCCATACTCCGCGTGACATTGGAATATTTTTAGGAATTTTTGCACAAAATGAGTCGCCACTAGCCTATTGGGGTTGGCTAGAAATCAAGTGAGACATGGAAGTGTACCTCACTTTCTACGCAACCAGAGAATCTGAGGTCGGGAATTTGATTACACTAATTGACAAATTAGTGCCATTTTGGTACCTAATCTTGTTCATTTTAATAAAATGATTTTTGGCAGGCAGTTTGGGTTGATTTTACACCTATTCACTAACAGGTGAGGTGATCATGCGAGTGCGCAATCATTAAAGTAACCATCATAGCTATCAACATCTTAATTGCAGTAAAATTAACACATGCCATTAAGCAATTGCAAACATAGTTAAACATGTAACTTAAACATGCGATATAATGAATATACGAGTAAATAAAGTTCTAATTATACTAAAAATGCAATACATAAACATTTCTAACCAAACCCTACATTTTTGGATTTTTTGAATTTTTTTAAATTTTTAATTTAATTTTTAGTTTAAAATTTTTTAAAAATAATAATTAAAAAATTTGGGGTTGGACCAGTCGAGTCCGGTCGACTCGACCCGGTTCGGCCCGGTTTGCGAAAGTCGGGTCTCGGGTTGGGGCGGGCCGGTTGGCCCGCTCCGAAAAAGGCAAGGCCGACGACCGGGTCGGGCCTTTAATTAACAAAGTGGGCCCTTTTGCAAAAAGGCTCACTCGCAGCCCAAATCCCCAAAAAAAAAAAAAAAAAAAAGAAAAGGCCGAGCGGGCTGGATTTGTAATCCGGCCCGGCTCGACCTATGGCTCCTGGTCCGCGACCACTTGCCCGCGACCGGGGAAACCACGGCGGCGGGTGGCCTGGGTAGCCTTCCAACCAAGGCGCGGACGCCCCGCCTCAGCCAGGTGGGGAGGAAGGGTGTCAGTCGAGCAGGTCTCGGCGGTGGCGAGGCATCCCGGGGATTTTTTTCACAGTCCTCCCCCTTGACACGCTCGTAGCGCCTCACCGCGACGGAGGCGGCCACGATGAGCGACGTCGCCCGCCATCGTCCCGGCCAAGGACACATCGGGTGTCGCCTCAACGTAACGAGACAACCCATGGACACTCGGTTTTAGCGAAAAACAAAAGGACAAAAACTAGATCTCTATGAAACATTTTGTCGAACGGGTGAAGGGTGCTCGCGGAGCTCGAGGTTTCCGACCCAACTGGGACTCGAGGTAGGCTAGAAATCCTCAACGAGTGACCAACAACAAACGACGACCTAGCCAGAGACTTACGGGGGCTGGAGCTTGCCCGAAACGGACGGAACGAGCTCCGGCCAGCTCGACTCAATAACAGCGCACCAGGTGTTCAAAAGAATGTCAACCTGGGTTCCGAGGAAGACGGCAATGGTCGGCGTTGGCTGGACGGCTCACCGGTGGTGTTACGGTGTCTCGAGGGCTCTCTCGTCGCTTCGCTCCTCAAGCGGCTATCTCAATCTCTCCTCACCTTTCGTTTCCCTCTTGGTTCTCTCTCCGTTCTTTGTGTGTTGCTGTCTCACTGGACTCCGATGGGGTTGGAGGTGGTCGGCAACTCCAGCAACAATTGACGGTAGTGGTCGACGGCTTAGAGGGGTTTCCTCCTCTCCCTGTCCTTGTGTTTCTTCTTTTTCTCTTCGGTCTCTCTGTGCTGCTCCTTCGTGCCTCTCCCGCCCCCCTGTGCTCTAGGGTTTCACGCAAAGGTGAAAGAGGCAAAAGGCGGCATGGGACGGGCCAAGGCGAGATCTAGCCCGACCCCTCCCACGTTTTCCTTTCCTTTTCTTTTTCTTTTTTTATCGTTTTTGTTTTTGTTTTTTTGTTTTTGTTGTTTTTTTTTCTTTAGTGACTAATTCCTAATTTTGAACACGATTAATTCCTAAATAAAATTGTAAAATTTAGGTGTCAATAAATATTAATATTAATATTAATATAAAAAATGAAAAAAAGGGTTTTAAGAAATCGGTTTTGTCTATTTTAGTTTTAATCTAGGTTTGTGTCAAGCCAATGGATGGATTAGGTTTACCGGTTCGAACCCCTTTTTTTGAATATAATAATATTAAATTTTAAAAATTAAAAAAAAAATAACAGAAAATTCAGAATTTCATTTGAAAAATTTTAAAAACAAACTTTCCAAGCTATTTTCTTAAAAAATGGAAGTTTCTTAACTCTAAAGTATGCTAAAAATTGAGTAAGCCTTTAGGGCTCTACCTTAGGGTTTCAATGGTCTTCCAAGACAATTACTCTTGTTTGCATGCTTGTGATGTTCTGACCCCTTTAGTCTAGTTAAGATTAACATTTATCTTTTCCTTAATGTTAAATACTTGCTCTCCCATGTAATTTATTTAAACGCTTATCTTGGCTGCTAATTATTATTTTAATGATTACGCACCCACATGATCACTTCACATGTTAGTGGATTGGTCTAAAATTAACCCAAATTGTTTGACAATTTTTTTTTTTAAATAAACAAGATTAGGTATCGAAAAGGCACTAATTGGTTAATTAATGTAATCAAGTCCCCAATTCTAGATTATCTAGTTGCGTGAGGTACACTCTCATGCCTCACTTGATTTCTAGCCGATCCCAATAGGCTAGTGGTGACTCTTTATTGCGAAATTCTTAAGGACACCCAATGTCGCTTGAGGTATGAGCTTGGGAGAGTCTGTGCCTAATCATGAGCCTTAGGTCCGTCCTTTAGGCAATACCCCTAAACCTATTCTCTCCCCCGAGAGGTAGGTCGTAATAGAAACCTATTGATTATTTTGGATTACAATAGTCGAATATCCTGTGTATGCTCATGTGAGTGATATTTTTGAGTTATGCACATGGGGTGAAATGTTACTGACTATGGTGCACTGATCCTAGATCACTTGGTTTTTTAATTAGCAAAGACGTAATCTTAAACAATACTGCAATACTTCAACAGAGGAGTCTTGTAACAAAACTAGCAAAGTAGATAGATCATGATGTCATTAGTGAAGTAGAGCTTCAAGTGAAGATTTCGAAGACCTTAAGTTGGTGATAGTGACCAATCAGCACAGCCGTAGCACATTATAGCTGCAGACAGACATAAAAGTGTTGATATACACTATAATAACCAATGTGTGATATTTTTGGCATATAATTCATTTTATTAGGAGCGAACGAAATACATCAATAATATGTATCACTTCATCCGAGATATTTTAGCAAATGGTATGTTATTGTGAAAAAAATTGCTACAGTAGATAACTCAATGGACATGATGAGTAAATCTATTTCTTTGGCAAAGCTCAAGCTCTGCTTGAGGTCAATTGGCGTTTGTGTAGAGTAAGCGCCATCGGGGCATTAGAAAAGCAACATGGATTATGAGTGCTATAACTTGGTTTTGAACATAAATTGTTAAATTAATGTCACGAGTTTAAGCCATTACGGATCCGTTGGAAGATTTTGATTTGTTCAAAATCTGTTATTTCCCATCCAAATCAGATTTGGTTTCTTATTCATGGGTGTTGGTTTTCAATAATAGTCCAAGAGTGCATTCTTGCGGATAAGACTTCAAATTTGAACTGAAGAGTTTTGCATTGAATGACAAAAAACGAGCACACTATCTTTTATTATATTTTGCTTTTGAGGGCAAAAGGGTAATTTTCTGAGAAACAAATAAAGCAAGGGTTTGTTTTGCTTTTTTTCTCGTGTGGCCGTACTTGGTCTCTTTATAAAAGTGGCGTAAAAGATGAAAGCTTTACTTTACTTTACAATCTTGGTTGAGTTTGTCCGTTGCACACGATGGGCCGGTCTCTTCCCTCACGGCTTTAAAAGCGTTAAAGTTGTTGACTCTTATAAGCTAACCAAGACCTCCCTCCCTAGGCGATGTGGGACAAGAGAGGAGAGGCACAATATATGTTGCCAAATGAAAAATGGCCCGAGCATTAAAGTTGTTGACTCTAGGCACAATATATAAAAAGACGTGGGTTTCTTCAAACGTCTAGAGCACCACATGAAAACAAGAGCTACACAAGCCAAGAACACGGTCAAGAAGAAGCCGTCGTGCGCATGAAAAAAGACAAACGCGTTGAGTTCTATCTTGGGCATATGTAGATGTCTTGAACGCTTGAAATATTTTGTACCGTGAGTTTACGTCCAAATGAGTTATTTAGTTATAGATACTTTCAATTTAAGCTTAAATCTTGATGTGGGAAAGACCCCAACATGTAAATGATTGTAAATTCTGATTCTTCAATTATAGTATATTATTTGTTGCTAGCTCTCTCTATAGATGTAGATACTAATATTCGGATTGAACTAATATTTTTATAAGTTCCTGCTGTTTCCGCATATTATATTTGAACACATATAGGTAAGGGCAATCGGTTTCAAGGTGAGTAGGTTCTAGACTTGGAATTTAGAACCGTCCTAGGGTGAGTTTTGTTGAATTTAAGGTGTGATGCACATGCTAAAGCCAAAGTCCTTTAGAAGAAATGCAAATTGAGTTTGGTAAAAAAACTCATTTGCAAAACAACTTTGGGTGATGTAGTGTTTGGTAAAAAAAAAAAAAAACTTGCAAAGGGCTTTCACAGTAGTTTTTTTTTTTTATTAAATAGAAATCAAACCCTTTGCTAGCTCTGGTGAAGAGTTCAAGCCGCCAACTAGCTAGATTTGGGGTTGGTAACCTAGGTCACATGACCTCAAGCGACCCTTGGCGAGGGTCACGCAACTCAAGTGACTATCACTTGGGCGGTTGTGCGATTTCAAGTGGCCATCGCATGGGTCGCATGACCTCCCTTGTCTCTTGCTGGCCCTTCACGAGTTGAATTTGACCTCGTTGGCTCTCGTCAACTACCTTAGCAAAGAAGATGAAGTGTAACAACAAGGGGCAAAATTGAAAAATTTAAGAATTGGTGATGATAGTTTTGTAAGAAACAAATTATTTAACCCTACTTTTAGCATTCTGCAAATGCTATTTTGAAAGGTTGGTCCTTACTTGTTTTGGGCCTTCAGCATTCCCAAGATCAACATTTGGCCAAAAACTACTTCGAAAAGCTTGCCAAACATCCAGTTTTTCCCCAATGGGCATTAGAGGCCGAAAAACCCTTGGGAAAGTCAAATCAAACGCAATCTTAATTTTTGGATTCTAAAATTTATCATGTTTGCCTTGGAACCTATTCTTTTTCTTTTTCTTTTTTGATATGATTCCAAGATCTACCTAAAAATCTGTTTTTCTTTTGTTCCTTATTTTGGCTTCATTTTTTGTGGTAAAACAATATTAGTAATAAAACGATTCAAAGTAAAAGATAATGAGGATGAGCGAGCAAAGGCAATTTGGGAACAAAAGAGTGAGGCTCAAACAAGCTGCGAGCAAAAGAGGATGACGGTGAGTCATGAACAAGAGAGAGAGTCATGAAGTGTTATGTAGTCTAAAGTGAGGTTAGAGAGAACAAAGAAAAAGAGAAACAAAAAAACAAAAAAAAAAAAAGGTTTTCAGACTTTATGAAACCGGTTCCAAATTCGATCCAATCGATTCATTGCTTCAATCATTCTTCACTTCGAATAGGGAAGCAGTTCAAATTTGAAAGTGGGAACCAGACCAGTTCCAACTAGAAGCTGGAATTAGACAAGTTTTCAGGGTAGTTCGGTCCGGTTATTGAGTAGAACCGATCTGGTTACACAGTTCTACACGTGGCCTTATACATTTGGAAGCGTACAATACAAATGCTTATGTTGTGTTGAATAACCGAGGACAACTCCACACGGAGCAAAATGTCTGCAGAACCATGAGCAAAATGAGCACGACTGTGGTGACCATAGTGAGGAACTTCCAAGAAGAGTAGACGTACTTCCTCATGAGATTATAAGCCTTGACCTTTCGAGTGTTGTTGTAGTACCTGTTGACGTCTTGAATCGTCTTGTCCAGCTCCGACGCAGTGCTTTTGGAACCTATGGATTTGATCATTCCATTGAAGAGCTCCACGACTTTGTCATCGGAGTTCAGATGGTTTGAGACGATGGACGCTTCCCTCAGCAACTTCACGTCCTCAGAGGTGTCGATAATGCCGTACATCAACTCCGTGTATCGCGTCAGAACCGAGGAGCCACGTTGCGATATCATTTCGTAGGCCACGAGGTTTCGTAGTAGGACTTCGGTGGGAGCATTCAGAACGATCCGAGGGAGCTTCAGAGTAGCGGTTTTTGGATCAAAAGCGATGGTTCTGATACCTCCTTCAGCCAAGCGTAGCTTGATCCCGACGCTGTGGAGCTTCGACACCGTGGGGATCATAACACTTTCTTGAGAAGGGTCTTTCTGAAGGCAATCGGAGCATCCGGGTATCAATTGCATTACCAATTGAATTAACTTGAAGACAAGCTCGACCGGCACTTTCAGCTTCTTCATGAAAGAGAATTTTGATAACTCATTCCATGCCTCAGTGACTTTGGATGATGGATTGGGTACCATCTTGATCAGATAGCCAAAGGTTGCACCTGTTGATAAATAGGTACTTTTATTCACTTTTTTAATGAGATTAGTATACTAGAAGTGCCAAAAGTTGTATATAGAGCTCATTTAAGTGCCAGAAGTTTTCACCATCTCACTTAGATACTAAATTGGATAAAAGAACGATCGTGGCAATAACGAGAAATTCTAGCCAAATTGATTACGCGACATTTATAACATGACTTGATATATTTTTTAAAAGCTCCAGTCCATGTGGCATTTCTACTGATATGCTTGATATTGAAGCAATCGTTTTTTAATAATGACTGGCACTGAAATTATCGCTTTAACAAAATTTACACTCAAATGATTATTATTTATAACTTTTAGATGATATCGTTTAGGGTTTATATACTTACTAAGTACACCGGTGAGTCACGTAGGACTGAAAAGTTAATAAAATATAGTCACATCAAATTTTTGGCAATCTAAAATGGAGTTGACACTTTAAGTAATCATTTTTTTTTAAAGTGATACTTAAATAATCCAAAAAAACATTTTTGAACTAAAATGAGTGTCCACATAATTTTTGGAATTTCTAGTGTATTTATTCTAGTGTACTTATCCCCTTTTCTAATGCTTGCATACAACAAAAGAAAGGAGAAGAGACGCATCATCTCATTCATGCATGTCCTGGGGAATGAAAACTAACCTCTAAGCTCATTCTTCTTCGTCAGTGCTGCTTCTGGGACTGTTCTTCCCAAGATGAGATTGTAAAAGAGATCGAGCAAATGCTTATGCTGGCGAACAGCTTCGGATGGTGAGCACCTTTTCAGTTCGAGAGGTGATATCGCTTCACAGAACCTCATCGACATCATCCCAAGATCCTCATCTATCGACTCATCTTCTTCATTTTCTCTCACTTCATTCATCGAATTCTTGGTCTGCAACATTATTTTCCTCAGCACAAAGGTGGGAATTTGATTCTCCACCATCATCACGTCTTTGACGATGGAGTGTCGGGTCATCGGTGGACTCCCCCCTCGATCATCTTCCCCAATCGAGTCTTCCTGCCCGATATTGGCCGGCTTATCTGGGTCCATTTTCTCTTGCTTGTGCTTGTAACTGTACAGTAGGTCGAGCAAGAACAAGCTGTCGATGGTCATGATCCATTTCAGAGTGTCCGTGCCGACTTCCAGGTGCAGCTGGTAGCTTGCGCGAATCTTCGCCTCCTCCGCTTGGAGCAAATTAGCCGTCTGATCAAATGCCGGGAGCTTCAGCGCTGCCCGTGCCTGCCGGGCTGTGGCCAGCTTGGGGTTCTCCGTCTGGTAGAGCTGTGGCCGGAAGTGGTGGTATGGTCCCAGCGCAACATGGTGCGGGACGTAGGCCTCCGGCTTCGCGGAGCTGATAGATTCAGGCACGCAGTGGACGGAAACCGGGGTCTCAATATCGATCCCGTGATCAAGGGCATCTCGGATGTGCTTCACCCATTGCTCCTCGCTAAGGCTTGGGTTGATGATGGAGGTCGACGCTGAGGACATGCTTATTCGACGAGGTTTAGAGAGCTACCTTATGTCTTTTAGTCGCATACAAACATATATATCTTTTGCCTCGTTGCAAATATGAAAGAAAGCAAGGCTGAGCTTCGTGGTGATTGCGAAGATGACTTTGAATATTATTAGGGTCGAGGTGGGGCAAGTGGTAGATTTTTTTTTTGGGCTGCTCTCCTGGGAATGAGAGCGACTGTGTTGAAGAGTCAAAGGGGTCGGCTGAATGATCAAGAGCCTGGTCCCATGCCATAAGATTCCTTGTTCAAATTACATCGGTCTCTCATTCAGATCATCAGTACAATTCTCATCAATCATCGTCCCCAATAGGATTTTCCTCGCTCCAAATCTTGGTCCACTTTTCGCAGATTTTCGACTCCTGCCCTTTGATAAAACCAGCTCTTCAATCAAGTGCTAGGAGCTTCAGTGCCACGCGGGCGGTTGGGCCGCGGGTAGCTTGGGGTTCTCCGTCTGGCAGAGCTGTGGCCACAAGTGGTGGTACGGTCCCAGTGCGACATGGTGCGGGATGTAGGCCTCTGGTTAGTGGAGCTGAAACGATTTGGGCACACGGTAGACGGAGACAGGGGTCTCAATATGGATCCCGTGATCGAGGACGTCTTGGATTTGTTCTACCCATTTCTCTTCGCTATGCTTGTTCGATGAGGTTTAGAGAACTAACTTAGCTTATGGTATATTAGATGTAGATCTTTTAGTCGCATACAAACACATGCATCTTTCACATCATTGCAAATACGAAAGAAAACAAAAGGCAGAGCTTCGTGGTGACTGCGAAGGTGACTTTGAAAATTATTAGGGTTGAAGTGGGGCAAGTGGTAGATTTTCTTTGGCTGTTCTGCTGGGAATGAGAGTGACTATCTTGGAGAATCAAAGTGTCGGATGGATGGTCAAGACTCAAAAGAGATTGGTCAGGCAAGCCACGTTACATTTGGCGCCTTAAACAACACACATGTGAATGAGAGGGACTATCTTGAAGAATCAAAGTGTCAGCTAAATGGTCGAGACTCAAAGAGCTTGGTTCGATGCGATAAGATTTCTTGTTCAAATTCTAATGGTCTCCCATTCAAAATAACCTCGAGGGTCAGGATCATCACATTAGATTTGGAGCCTTAACCAATACTCATGTGAATGAGGTGGTTCCCTCACATTTAGATTTTTTGGATGTTCGTGGTGACTGCGAAGGTGACTTTGAAGATTATTAGGGTTGAAGTGGGGCAAGTGGTAGATTTTCTTTGGCTGTTCTGCTGGGAATGAGAGTGACTATCTTGGAGTATCAAGGTGTCAGCTGAATGGTCAAGACTGGAGAGCTTGGTCCGATGCGATAAGATTCCTTGTCTGAATCACAGTAGTCAACTAGTCAAAATAACGTCAGGAGTCACGCTCGCCACGTCACACATGGAGCCTCACCCAATACACATATGGATGGGGTGGCTCGCTCACATTTATGGGATCTAAGCGAGTCGAAGGGCCAAATATCCCATGTTACAAAAATTAGATAGAGGTTAGTGTGTTTTGTTTATTTAGCTATAAATTAAACTTGATTATCGAGTGACACTAGCAAAATGCTGGATTTTAAAGAATTTCTCCTGAATTTCATGATTAAATAAGCTCATAGCAAGGAGGAAGATTTTCCTACTGAAGACTTCTTAGTTTTGTCTCCATTCCACTAAATCATATGAACCCTAGGCATTTCACTCAAAGATAACTTTGGTTTTATTAGGGTTCAAGTGGGGCAAGTGGGAGTTCATTCTGACCTCAAGGTTTTGAACTTTCCTGCAATGCGAACTTCTTGTTTGGAGCTATCTTGATTCTTGACATGTACTGTAGTTGAATCTGTGCCTTAAAATCGCAGATAAACCAGAGAGAGTCCTGCTTTATAAAGCCTTCCTTGTTTTCTGTATTTTTGCTTCTTTCTACAGCTTTTCTTCCCATTCTTTTTCTCCCATTACTTGGTTGCTGAGAAAAAAGCGTCCATATCTTCTTGGATTAGCATTAAGATGAACTCACAAGTGCAATGACATAGAACAACTGGAAGAACACAACACTAAACTTGCCTTCATTGTTGAAGTAGTTAACTTTCAATTTTTTGCGTGTCTTCAATAATGTAATAGTGGAGTCCTAGTCAATAGGAAGTGGCTTGTTTTTAGGAGTTAGTTTCTGCACATGTTCTGATTAGTGGGGTATGTTAGTGGGTCTTTGTTGTTGTTGTTCTGTAGCTATTTTCTTGCAAAGTGGTTTGGATGCTCTGCCTATTTAATAGGCTTATGTTCTGTTGAATATTGTGACGAGAGTTATAGCAACAACTCTCTTGTGTGTTTTTCTTCTCTGAGTCTATACGAGTAAATTTCAACAGTGATATCAGAGCCACAACATGGAAGAAAAAAAAAGTGTTCAAAAGGAGTCTTGAGTGATCAAACATGAGAGCAGTAGTGGTTCTTCTCTGCAGCAGTAGTGATGGCCATAGAGAACTTCATACAGCTTGCTATACCTCGCTTTGATGGTCATTATGACCATTGGAGTATGTTGATGGAGAATTTCCTCAAGTCTAAGGAGTATTGGGATGTTGTTACTTCTGGTATTGCCGAACCAGAGGAAGGAGCTCAGTTGACAGCAGCACAACAAACAGCTCTGGAAGCAGCAAAATTGAAGGATCTTAAAGCCAAAAACTATATGTTTCAGGCTATTGACAAATCCATCTTGGAGACAATTCTCTGCAAGGACACCTCCAAACATATATGGGATTCCATGAAAAAGAAATATCAAGGCTCGGCAAGGGCAAAAAGGCAGCAACTTCAAATGCTTCGTGGGGAGTTTGAATTGCTAAGAATGAAATCAGGAGAAACAATCACGGATTTCTTTTCCCGGACAATGGTGATTGTCAATAAGATGCGAATCCATGGAGATAAGACGGAAGACGTCACAATAGTCGAGAAGATTCTTCGATCTTTGACACCAAACTTTAACTTTGTTCTCTGTTCTATTCAAGAAGCCAAGGATGTTGAAGAACTCTCAATTGACGAGTTGCAAGGATCGTTGTTGGTCCATGAACAAAATTTCTTACAGCAAGAACCAGAAGAGAAGGCATTGAAGGCCTCAACTGCAGATCATTTTTCATCAACAACAAGAATGAATAGTGGCAGAAGCAGAGGAAGGGGAACCAATGATTGCCGCAATTTCAATAAAAAATCTAATGGCTATTTTTCTCGTGATTCTCAAGGCAGAGGATGAGGACGTGGAGGTTGACACTCAACAAATTTTAGACCAAAGTTAGTAGACAAATCCAAAGTGGAGTGCTTTCGATGCCATAGGTATGGGCATTACAAATCTTAATGTCAAACCAATTTAAATACACAAAGTATGGAAAGGACTCACTTTGTAGCAGAAAATGAAGAAGCAGAAATTCTCCTATTGGTGTGTCAGGAAAATGAGAAAACTTCTTCAAACTTGTGGTATCTTGATACTGGCTTTAGCAACCACATGTGTGGAGACAAGAAAGCATTCTCCACATTAGACAAGTTGTTCCGCACCACAGTAAAATTCGGAGACGACTCCACCGCGGCAGTCATGGGGAAAGGGACGGTTGCAATTGTTCCTAAAGGGACTTCAGTACATACCATCAAAGAAGTGTTTTATGTTCCAGAATTAAAAATCAACCTCCTAAGTGTTGGCCAATTACAAGAGAAGGATCTCGTTGTTCCTACGGGGTGGAGACAATGGGCTATGAAATTACACTCAAAGGAGGTGTTTGTAGAATCCATGATGAGAAATTGGGTCTAATTGCTCAAGTTACAATGACTGCCAATCGGATGTTCCCACTACATCTTCATAGCAATTCCCACTCATGCTTCGTTGCAAGATTAAAAGAGGAAGCTTGGGTATGGCATTTCAGATACAGTCATCTCAGCTTTCGTGGACTACGGACATTACATCAAAAGAAGATGGTGGAGGGACTGCCCGTAATCACTGCTCCGTCCGAAATATGTGAAGACTGTGTTGTTAGCAAACAACACCGTGCTCAATTTCCACAAGGAAAAGCATGGAGAGCAAAAAAACCATTGGCGCTGGTCCATTCAGATATTTGCGGGCCAATATTTTCCAGTTTCCAATGGAGGTAAACGGTATGTTATCACTTTCTTTGATGATTATAGCCGGAAGATTTGGGTTTATTTTTTGCATGAAAAATCTGAAGCTTTTGAAGCATTCAAGAGCTTCAAAACACTTGCTGAAAAAGATAGTGGGAATCCAATAAAAGTCCTTCGCACAGATCGCGGTGGCAAATACAACTCGGGTGCATTTACAAACTTCTATGGGAAGCATGGCATTAAAAGACAACTCACTGCAGCTTATTCACCACAGCAAAATGGAGTTTGTGAACAGAAGAACCACATTATTTTGAATATGGTGCGAAGTTTATTGCCAGCAAGTGGAATTCCAAAGAGCTTCTAGCCCGAAGTTGTTAATTGGAGTATTCATCTTTTGAATAGAAGCCCGACTCTTGCTGTTCTGAATATTACACCTGAAAAAGCTTGGAGCAAACAAAAACCAGTAGTAGATCACTTCAGAATTTTTGGGTGTATAGCCTATGCTCATGTTCCAGATCATAAGAGAAAAAAGCTCGATGACAAGGGAGTTAAATGTGTTTTTCTTGGCATTAGTGATCAATCAAAAGCCTACAAGCTTTATGATCCTATAACCAAGAAAATCATCATGTGATATTTGATGAAGAACAAAGGTGTTGAAGGACAAATTCCAATAAATTTTGAAGATGATGAAGAGCCCACAACCAGTTGAACCATCACAGAAAGTTCACAAAGTCAAAACGCTACTGTAGAAATTGAAGAACGGCTACATCAAGTTCGAAAAAGACCCGCTTGGATGAGTGATTATGAAGTAACGGGGGTTGACCAATCTGAAGATCCACTTACCTATTTTGCTTTGTTTTTAGATTGTGATCCTACAATCTATGATGAAGCTGTGCAAAAAGAAAATTGGAGAATTGCTATGGATGTAGAAATCGCAGCCTTTGAGAAGAATAATACTTGGGAGTTGACAGAACTTCCAAGAGGACACAAATCAATCGGGGTCAAGTGGGTGTACAAGATGAAGTTGAATAAAGATGGCGAAGTTGACAAGTATAAGGCACACTTGGTCGCTATGACATCCTGAATTTTCAGATTTTGTTTTCGATTAAATCGGGCCTTTCATCGATGCGCCGATAGTTCTATTCCCTGAGTTTGTCACTCACGGGATAACTAGACTATCTGGGAAAGCAATTAAGGAATTTAAATGCAATGGACTTGAGAATTCGACCAAGAATCGACTGCTCGACCGTGTTGATCTACAAGGGTTATTATGGTACTGTCAAAATCGATCAGAAACCGGAGATAGGTCAACTTGACTTAGATGTGTGATCAGAGCGTGGGTGATTCCACCTGATTGCAAAATACTCGTCGATCGGCACTAGACCGATTTTTCTATTGTCTTGGTACCTAGTGCTCGTAATTGATACCTCGAGAATTTCATGACAATCGAGAGTCGCCAATGTGTCGAAGATGTACAATGTGACTCGAGATAAATCGATCATGGGTCAATTGTACCAAAAATTCCTAAAAGTTACCCGGTAGATTGGGTCATGCTAAGAGCGCGCTGGATTGAAAATAACCGCGAATTTGAACCCGATTTCAGAATTTGAAAGTTCTGTAGTGTCACGAGCTATTTTAGGGACATCGACTCATCCTCCGAAGATTTTTCAGAGATTCCAGGATTTTTACGAAAAAGCGTTTTGGATGTTGCGGAAAATCAGCGGAAATTCAGATGGGCTAAATTGATGGAAATTTGGACTTCTAAGCTGAGCCTTTGAGTGTCGAGAATTTACAGAAAATTGCTCGGAATTTTTCTTCAGCGAGATCGAACCTCGATTTGGATAATCGGAGAGGAAATTGAAGCCAAATTAGTGAAATTCGGAATTTTGGAAGGGATTATTATTTTGGCTTCAATTTGGATTTAAGTGTGACATTATCTTGTGAGAAAGTAATAGGGGGTGTTTAATTAAGGGAATAAGATTTGCTAACTTTGGGCCCCCTCTTCAAGCTTCTCTAGCACGTCTTCTTCGATCCTTACCCCTCTGTAGCTTCCTTTGCTTTCTTTCATTTCCTTGGAGCAACCCCACACGTTTCTATCCCCCAACCGAAACCCCACGCCCACGAAATTCTCCACCGAAGCCTTATGTTCCTCCATCTTTCTCCCCTCTTCGTGTCTTCATCCAACTGCACGAAGACAAGCGAACGGCCCAGCTCATGTCACGCCAGCCCTCCGGTCAACAAACGAAGCCCCTCCCTTCCCCTTCGTTGACCGCAAGTAGGGATCGAAGCTGCGTCTTGTAGCTGCCGTGAAGTCAGCCGTCCGAATCAGCTATCGTCCACCTCCTCCTTCCACTGAGTGAAGCCTTGTTGACCGTCTTCACCGCTCACGATTCCACCAAAGCTCCTCCTTCAGCACGTGTCTTCAACCCCAGTGTAATGCCAGTGAAGCTCGCCCACAGCTCAGCCAATAATCCAGCGAACTCTCCTCCTTCGCCGTTGATCTTCACAAAGCGAGCTCAACATCTTCGAGAATTCTAGCAGCCCAATACAGCAGTCAGCTAATCGAGTGAGCCCAGCGTCTTCAGATCCTCGACCCAGCAAAACCCTCAGCAACTCACGCAAGTCAGCAGCCCAGTTCAGTTTTCGGTCCAGCAAGCCCGCAATTCCCAGCCCATTCGAAGACAGGCCCACTTGAAGCCCGCGACCTTAAAGCCCGTTTAGTTCAGTTTATTTTCAACAGGCCCAAGCCCAAGCCCAGATCAAGCCCAGTCCAAGTCATTAACAAATCTCAATTTGGGCTAAGATTTGTTGGGCCAAGTTTAGGCCTGGTCCAAGTCCATTGACGCCGCTGAATGTTCAGTTTTTGACCGTCGTCGCGTCGCCGTTGCAGTGAACCGGTTTCCGCAATTAACCGGTGAATTTATACTCTAAACTCTGCTTAGTAGGTTAATGACGTTTAAAGGGTGTTTAGATTTATTTAATTAGGGATTAGGTGGTTAGTTAGATTAAATTAGAAATTTAATTATTTAATTGAGCATGTTATGTGGTTAGCATGGTTTAGCTAAGGCCTAAATAAATTGCACTGTTTATCTAGAAGGGTTTGGAAATTTTCCGGGTCCGTATTGGTATTTAATTTAATAATTTTGGCCAAGGTTAGTATTTTTAGAAATAAAATTGAATTAATTGATTAATTTTCGAAATTAATTAATTATTAATTATTTTTTCGGAATTTAGCCGGGATAGCCGGTGACCGGAATTTCGTACTGATTGCAATTGTGTGGTTAATTTCTGCAATTGAGTGTTAGTTGTGCAAATTGAGTGCTGATTAGAATTTTGAGTATTTAATTCCAAAATTGGTGGATTTTGATATTTATTTAGAAAACTCCGGGTGTCGGGTTTTAACACCGAAAATGGATTTTAAGTACTATATCAAATAGTGGGGTTTGAAAAAGATAGGTATCAGTCTTTTGGTTCGAATTGACCGTGTACCCACACACGACTATTTTCGGGATGTTTTTAATACGAAGAAAATAGACCAGGATCACTATTTTAATGGAGGCATTTGAGTGCAATGCATAGTGTCCTGGGCCGAGATTGAGTGGTCGTGTGTTGGTTAAGAGAAACCGTCGTGGGCTATTAAGCCGGACGTTACCCATTCATTGGGACTCGGGTCGCAGTAGATTCTAGACCTACGCCCCTTTGAGGAAGCCGTCTAATTGAGAGACGCCGCCGGGCTCATGGTGGGAGATGAAGCCTGGCCATGCCAGAAGACACCGAACTTGTGAGTAGGTTGTACTCGGGTCGCAGTAGATTCTGGACCTATGCCCCTTCGGGGAAGTCGTCTCTGAGAGAGACGTAACCGTGCTCAATGGGGGTGAGACGATGCCTGGCCACGCCAGTAGACCGCCGAACTTCTAGTAGGCCGTACCCTCGAGTGGGCGAAATTATCAATTGGAACGCATGTTGAGTGAAATAGATGCACCGGATTATAGGACAAAATTGTGTGACATGATATGGGACGTGTCATAATGATTTGACCCTATAATCTAGACCCATGTGATTTATTGAGTTGAGTGATGCATTTCAATTGTTGGATGTATCGATTCTATACATAATGTATATGAACTGTGCTGACCTGCAGGGTGGAACTAAGGCGAGGTAAGTCCTCTATGCTAATTGTATGATTGCGTGGTTCGGACGCTTCTGGGTGTATTTCCCTCCTAATTGGGGTTTAGAGCTTAGACTCGCTGAGATTTTATCTCACCCCATTGTGGGACAATATTTTCAGGGTCGTCGAGTGGAGGACCGAGAGTCGAAATGAAGTAATGTGAAGTGTAGGTCAGCTAGGACTGTCTTTTTTTTTAAAGTTAGTTTTTGTGGCCTTTTGGTCATAGACCTTGTGCTTGACATTATGTGAATATAAAAGTATGTTCGTTTTGTGAATTCATATCTTGTTTTTCTATTCCGAGATAATTATTGTCAGGGGATTTATTGTCGCTTCCGCATGTGCTTAAAAATCAATGGGTCGGCGACTCATCCTGAGAAGTCGCAAAATATTATCGACCAAAGAGGGATGGGTACGCGCTCGGGGTTCGGGGCGTGACAGTCACAAAAGGTTACAAGCAAGAATTTGGAGTGGATTACAAAGAGGTGTTTGCTCCCGTGGCAAAACTTGACACAATCAGATTGGTGATTGCATTAGCAGCACAGAATTCATGGCCTATATTCCAATTGGATGTGAAGTCAGCGTTCTTGCATGGTGACATCCAAGAAAATGTATTTGTTGATCAACATTCTGGTTATGTGAAGCATGGTAGTGAACATAAAGTTTATAGACTGAAAAAGGCACTATATGGGTTAAAACGAGCTCCCCGAGCTTGGTATAGTCGCATTGATGCTTATTTTTTGAAGGAATGATTTAGAAAATGTCCATATGAGCATACATTATTTATTAAAGTTGGTGATGGTGGAAAATTGCTTCTGGTATGTTTGTATGTGGATGATCTCATCTTCATAGGGAATAATAGTGTCTTGATCAACACGTTTAAGAAGTCTACGATGGATGAATTTGAGATGACTGATCTTGGATTGATACATTATTTTCTGGGCATAGAAGTAATCCAATCTGCAGCTAGAATTTTTCTTTCCCAAAAGAAACATGTTCAAGAGATTTTAGATAAATTTCAAATGAAGAATTGCAACTCTATGACCACACCAACTGAGGTTGGATTGAAGCTATTGAAAGATTCTGATAGGAAAAAGGTGAATAGCACACTTTACAAGCAAATTGTTGGAAGATTAATGTATGTGACAGCAATGAGGCCACATATCATGCATGGTGTTAGCCTCATAAGCAAGTATATGGAATGCCCAGCAAAAATACACTTGCAAGCTGCAAAGAGAATTTTTCGCTACTTGCAAGGGACTGCAACTTTTGGGTTGTTTTACAAAAAAGGAGAAAAATTAGATTTGATTGGCTTCACTGACAGTGATTTTGCTGGAGATATGGATGATGGCTGTGTTTATGTTTGGTTCAGGGGTTGTTTCATGGTCTTCAAAGAAGCGGCCAATTGTTACTCTATCAACAACTAAAGCTGAGTTTGTAGCTGCCACCTCAAGGGCTTGTCATGCTATTTGGCCAAGAAAGATTCTTGGAGAACTTCAATTTAAACAACAATAAGCAACGACAATATATTGTGACAACAACTCAACCATTAAACTTTCAAAGAATCCAGTTCTACATGGAAGGAGCAAACATATAGATGTGAAATATCATTTCTTGAGGGATCTTACAAAAGATAAAGTGATAGATCTTGTTTTCTGCAGAAGTGAAGATCAACTTGCTAATTTATTCACCAAGCCTCTCAAATTGTCTACATTTCAGAAGCTGAGAAAGCTTATTGGGGTTTGTTCGTTGGATGTTCCAGATTAAGGGAGGGTTTGTTTTATTCCTTTAAATTGTTGTTTGCAACATCAGTTTAAGGGAGGGATGTTGAAGTAGTTAACTTCCAATTTTTTACATACTTCAATAATGTAATAGTGGAGTCCTAGTCAATAGGAAGTGGCTTGTTTTTAGGAGTTAGTTTCTGCACATGTTCTGGTTAGCGGGGTATGTTAGTGGGTCTTTGTTGTTGTTGTTCTGTAGCTATTTTCTTGCAAAGTGGTTTGGATGCTCTGCCTATTTAATAGGCTTATGTTCTGTTGAATATTGTGACGAGAGTTATAGCAACAATTCTCTTGTATGTTTTTCTTCTCTGAGTCTATACGAGTAAATTTCAACATTCATGACCTAATCTGATTATCCGTGCTCGCTATACTTCCTATCGCATCTCACCGACGGATTATATATATACACACATCAAACCGAGAGATACGTGTCGAATCATGTAACATTCATCTAGGCAAGTAACTGAGTAGGATTTACATTTTTTTTTCTCCCGAAGAAACTGGATGCAGATATCTGTATTCCACCACTACAATGACATGGAAGTATGATCATAACTTAAAAGTGAAACCCCTTTATTGCAAAGATAAGAAAAAGGAGTCCTCTTGGATTAGTCGGAATGAAATGTAAGAACGAAATAAAACGTACTGGAATTGGAGTTGCATGTCTTTATTAATTAAAACACAACAGGATTTAACCACGGCAATGACCAAGCGAAGAAAATTTTATTCTTGCACCCACTCGAGTGGATCTACAGAGGATAGTAATGAATCCACCTTTGAAACATCTTATAACATTCTCTGTGTTTGTATTCTGGAGACGAGTGACCAGCTCCCTGTATCAACGGCGTTAAGAGAGGGACAAAAGTATTATGACAATAAAAACTACTCAATGAGGAGGAACGGTGGCATTGAAGTCTGAGTTCTCTTACCTTTAATGTTGCGCAGGTCAATCGGTATCCATCATCTGTATACTTCCTCGTGTACCTATGGAAACATGGTAAAATTGGAAGCTCTTACATCATTGAGGACTAAATAACGGTAGAAGTAAGTTCAAGTGAAAGCTAGCAGTAGACCAGACTCTTTGTGAGCTTACCCGGCTACTTGGCCATCTACAAACCACGGTCTCCAATCTGTATCAATCGTTAAATTAAGCCATTTTATCCACTCTTCGATACCATTGTGTGGTATAAACATGTCATGATCACCACTGCAATGAACGTGTTACTCATCACCGGTCAAACAAAGTAATTCTTCTTTTCTGTTGAATTTCACATTTGCCAAAAATGTTCCTAAACTATTGCATATGTCGGTTTTAGCAGTTTTTACCTGAAAACTAGAACTTGCATGCCCAGGTGGGTGAGATTCTTATGATAGTCGAGAACATTGTCGACATCTTCAGTGTAGGCTGCTAAGGAATTATTACACCTGAAAAATTCGCTGACTGTCCCCTACAAATTGACACGATGAGATACAATTATTTGCTTAGTTCTCTCAAGAGGGAATAAATAATTAACGAGATGATCATTGGCAAATCATGTACATACCGGCCGAACATGAAGAGCGTCCTGTACGCCTGGATAATTACCCCATACATCGACAAGATAATAATCGAAGTACTGTCACATTCACTGAAAGAATTAGAAGACAGATCTATAGAGAGAGAGAGAGAGAGAGAGAGACCTTGCACCAAAAGTCGCGAGGTCTTGGGAAAGACAGGCGATGATCCTTGGTGAACTCTTGGATGGACCTCCTGTTCTTCTCTTGGTTTGACATTGCTAATTTGAAAGCTTCTTTCGATTTTGGTGAAATGAAAGCACAAACAGGGTCAAGAACATTTGTTTCGCTGATCAATTCAATTAGCTGCAAATAAGACAGGAAGAACCAAAAGTCTCTGCTCAAACTTCATGTTCACTTAATCTCAAACCGAAAAAGATTTCTTATGCCTCCGTTATGGATGCCCATTCTCTAACCTGGTCAGAGGCTGCCAGATCCTCTGTGCAGTTCGCGTTTGTCGACTCCACAAAATTCCCGCCACAATTTACTTTTAAAGACTGACAAATAACGAAGGATGTATAATTCGATTATACCCAGGATTCGCAAATGCTCAATTAGTCTTGCATCGATGAGTTTAACATATGATTTGTTATTCATTTACCTCATAAAGTGCATCTGAAATGAGGGCCAACCTATGAGCGAATGGAACTTTTGCGTTAAGTTCAAGATCTGTGTGCGTGTGGGGACATGATAGTATCATCCCCTGAAAATGATTTAACGAAGAGAAGAACCGTACATTAACACAAGATACAGTTTATGCCAAATTTAAGAAGGAAAAGTTAAGATGAGGAGCAAGCTTTTTCCATACCTTAAGGTGGACATATGGTTTAAGTCCAGCTTCATTCCCTGCAAGTTTGCAACAACAAAAGAAAAACAAAGGTTTATTTCATAATCCATCCATAGATGTGGACTGGTGACGTCTGTGTTTATCCCATTCAATTGGGCTTATGGAGAAGAATTTATTACCGCGTAGAATTGCCGTAGCAACCATGGGAGGATATATACCGGCATAGGAATCGCTACCAACAAACACCAGATTAGTTTGGAAACTTGGATGAGCTGCTAGCCACTGCGTTGCATATATAAATTAGCATTCATTTCACACCCGACTTTTTTATTACATTATGATACAGCCACCGTGATATGTGAAGAATTTTACTTACATTTCTTAAAAATATCTACATCTGTACAGAATTAAATGTGTCTGTGGAATTGTAAGCTGATGTTGTCGTCGCATAGGAGAAACCCGCGCTGATCGGTGCATCTATGAATATAATGTTGGCTGTCTGGTAATTTTTTAGGGAAAAAGTCAGTATGTACTCAATAAGGGAACAATATTTATAGTCAAACGAGATTCAGTAATTGGTTAAATATTCCAAAATCAAGGGAAAATTCATTACTCCTCGCTTTACCTTAGTCCACGCATTTGGCTCATAGAGTAATGACGGCAAACCCCCAGTGTAATCAGTAACATTGAATTTAAGGGGACCTGCATATGGCGGACCTCAAAATACTATATGTAAACACCTACTTGAAGACATTTGCAGCATCATATTGAAATAATGATAACATTACTAATAGGACATTGTCAGCCTGTCGACTACTACCCAAATCGAATCATTCCCCCTCTGACTCCTTAGTAGTCCAGTCACGAAATCCATCGTGATATGCTCCCATTTCCACTCTGAGATTGCGAGAGGTTGCAGAAATCCTCCCGGCTTGCAATGCTGAGCTTTTACTTGCTGACAAGTCAAACACTTGGCCACATGCTTGGCGATATCCGCCTTCATACCTGGCCACCAGTAGTGTTGACACAGATTCTGATACATCTTGGTACTTCCAGGATGAATGCTATAAGTGCTACGATGTGCCTCAGATAAAATTTCTTCTCTAAGCTCAACATCGTCAGCATAGGTACGGTAGTCAGCTTTTCCTTCAGCTCTTGGAAACTACGCTCGCACTTGTCTGACCATACAAATTTCTCTTCTTTCTTCAGGAGCTTTGTCAGAGGCGACGTTATCGATGAGAACCCTTCCACAAACCGTCTGTAATAACCTGCTAACCCCAGAAAACTTTTGATCTCTGACACTGATGTCGGTCTCGGCCAATTGATCACGGCTTCTGTCTTGCTCGGGTCAACGGAGATTCCTTTTCCGAAAATCACATGACCTAAGAACGCAACACGAGTCAACCAAAACTCGCATTTGCTAAACTTAGCATACAGCTGATGAGTTCTTAAGGTCTGGAGTACTACTCTCAGATGATTCTCATGCTCTTCATCACTTCTCGAATAGACCAGGATATCATCAATGAACACAATCACAAACTAAATCCAGATACTCCTTGAACATTCTGTTTGTCAAATCCATGACAGCAACTGGAGTGTTCACCAGGCCAAACGATCTTACAATACTCTTGTAAAGACCATATCAAGTACGAACAGTTGTCTTTCGTACAACCTCCTTCCTGGTTCGTAACCGACGACTTCATAATCTCAAGTCGACCTTTAAAACATCAATACTCTTTATAACTAGTCACACCATTTGTTGATCTTTGGCAAAGAACACTTGTCCTTGATTTTCACCTAATTGAGTTGACGACGGTCGATGCACACTTCCAACAGACCATCTTTCTTCTTCTCACAAACAAAACTGATGTTTCCCAAAAGTGATACACTGATATGCATAAATTCCTCATTCATCAATCTTCACATCTGCATCTTCAATTCTACCAATTCAGACAACAACAGCTGGTAAGAAGCCTTCGAGAATGGCTCTATCCTAATGCTAGTTCGATCGCAATTTCTATCTCTTTCTGGCGGTTACCCAAGCAATTCCTTTGGAACCATCTTAGAAATTTTCTGTATCACGGCCACCTTCTTCACATTCTATTTCTCAACTGACACATCCACTACAGTTGTCAAATCAATCTTGGCAACCTCCGTCTAACAAACAAGTTGCCTTCAGCTAGCGAGATTAATGAAATCGAAGATTCTTTTCGACTCCCAATAACCTCGACACTTTCACATATTAATGGACTAAACTAGATTACTCCAAGATCGTGATTTATGATCACTAGATGCTCCATGAGCCCACACTATTCATGTGGCATCAAACTCACACCTCAGCAACTAGTCAAGCACAACTATTGCTAGTGATTCCCTCTCTTTCACTTTTACGTCAACAATTTAAGTTCTACCAACTCAGCATAAAGCTCTGCTGCGCTGCTCTGATAACATCACTTCCAACACATTCTTTCTCTGATCGGTGCAAGGTCCATTCTACTCCCATTCCTTTCTGGCCGTAGTAGCGATGTCTATGCTACCTTAGGCTTCCACTAACAGTCCTTCACTTGATGGCCATGCCGGTCATCATCACAACAGGTTCTAGTCATACTCGGACATTGGATTTATCCATGCTTCATTCTACAATTCTGACACCGATCAGGTGAGTCTTCTATCTCCTCCCAAGTGACAGCACACACTCTTTCTGGTTGTCCCATCAGTCTGCTAAGACCACTCCTGACCAGATATCCCTGCTGGCTATACTCCAAACAATTTCGCGTCTTAGGAAGGACATAAGACTGATCTCCACCATCACGTCCGGAAACAACCTGATCTATTTGACTCGGTGCTGACTTGACTACCCCACCCTTCCTCGCGAGTGGAATAGAATACTTTTCTCTCGACCTCGGTCTTTTCCCTGACCGATTTCCATTTCTGCCTGAACTGGATTTATACCTCAGCTTGAATGCAATGACTCGCTCCCGGATCACATCTCCACTCTGGATCTCAGCAGGTGAGGCGACAACGACGGTTGCGGCACTGACGGCAGCTCTATCCTGAGCCTCATGGCTCATCTAGCTCCCAAGGAACACTAGCATCAGAACGATCCTGCCGAACTTAGGATCATTCGACGCTACTACACTAGTACCAACCTGCAATGGTACTCTTACACTCGAGCTAGCCAGAGCCGACACTCTGCCACAACCACCTTGGGTACCGACCTTTGTCAGTGCTTTATCCCGAGTCACAGAGGACATTGTCCTCTTACTAGGAGTTCTCAGCTCCTGCTCGCTCATGGTTCAGTCTTTACACTGAAACCCGACTTCCAAACCCACACTGGATTAGAAGGTGAGCGATCCACACAAAACAAACAATTCTAGCATTCAGCTAACACAAACATGCACCAGCATGAATTTAAAGGCATTTCCTACTAACTATCCCATGGTCATCGCTTCTTATCACTCCAATCTTGAACTTCGCTCTAATACCACAAAAAGGGGATGTCACGCCCCGATCCTCGGGCACGCACACATCCTTCAACTCTTGGTCGATTTTATAATGCGATATCCCAGGACTACGTATCGCCGACCCTTTCATTTATTAAGCACATGCGGAAGCAGTTAAAATCCCCAGACAATAAAACGATGGGATAGAAAAGCAGGGCCATATTTTTCATATTGAAATTTATAACCAAACTTTTATACAAAACACAAACTAGAGCACTTCACAACTTTTTACTTTAAACTCTATTCACATCAAAATGGAGACCTCAAAAGGAGACAGAAACTTAGACGAACTGGGCCGTACTCAAGGCCCCTCTCAGGATTGTCTTCTTCTTCCAAAAATCTTTCTCCTTAAGATTCACCTCCGAATTCTCCTTCTCGGATTCCTCCTTCTCAGCTCTTTAGCGGGGTCCTGAAATGGTTTCCCCAAACTGGGATGAGACTACGTCTCAGCGAGTTCTACCCCACTAAGCCCGATTAGTAAACCATTATACTATAGGCTGCCTATACACGCACAGGGCAGAAGACGTACCTTGACCTCAGATCCCACCTGCATGTTAGCACAGGTCAAATAGACACCCAAGCAATCACATCACAGATCGAAGCATCGATCAAATCGACTTAGTCGATTATATGCCAACAAGACCACTCATGGTCATTTCCATTCAGTCAATCAATTCATAACATCAAATCAAAGCAATGATTAATCGACCTAGTCGATTACATGTCAGTTGGACCATTTCCAGATCATCTCACTCCACACCATATAATCCCCAATAGTACACTCAGTCACAGAGCTACAGTAATGCTCTCGGGCATCGATTCACCAAGGTAATGTACAATAGACACTTTATGTGCATGCTCTTAGGCATCCCAATTACCTTCAACCACATGGGCATGACACTTGACACACTGAGATACGGCCACACAGGCACAATCTACACCACACAGGCACGATCAATTATCGCCACACAGGCAAGATCAACTATCGCCACACAGGCATGATCAACTATCGCCACACAGGCAATGATCAATTATCGCCACACGGGCAAGATCAACTATCGCCACACAGGCAATGATCAATTATCGCCACACAGGCATGATCAACTATCGCCACACAGGCAATGATCAATATTCAACAATTTACGTGCATTCTCTAAGGCAACCTCTTCGCCAAGATGACAAATTCAACCACTGAACACACGTGCATTCTCCATGTGATATTCCGATTCACCGAGCCCACTTATTTCCTTTCAGGTGATAACCAATACCCAACGATTTCTCAATCAAATAATTAACCATCAAGTCAATATGAATAACTCCTAAAAATTCATAATTAAATCAATTCCATACAAATTGCAATTCAATTAAATAAACGGACTGCGCCACGACGATCGGCACGAGATTTCGGTCGTTGGCCACTCAGTCTTAATTTCCGGAAAATAAATAAATAATTAATTAATTTCGAAAATTAATAATTAATTACAATAAATCCAATTTAGCTCAAAATAAAGCTTAATTAAATAAATGGGCTGCACCACGATCATCGCATAAAATTTCGGTCACTACCATCCCAGTTGAATTTCCGAAAAATAAATAATTAATTAATTAATTTCAAGAATTAATAATTAATTATAATAAATCCAATTTAGCTCAAATTGGCACTCAGTTAAATAAACGGACTTCACCATGATTATCAGCATAAAATTCCGGTTCCAGACCATCTCAGTTGAATTTTCAGAAAATAAATAATTATTTAATTTAATTCCGAAAATTAATATTTAAATACTAAAAATTCCACTTAGGCCCGAAAAGCTAAGTGGAGCCCACTAAGGGTCGGGAAAAATCCCGAGGCACTTCCAATAATTAGTAGACCACGTCAACTTGCTAATTGCGCAATCAATTTATCTAAATCACATCACAATTGACTAATAATTGCTAATTTATTCTAATCTAACAACCTAAACATAATTAATTAAATCTAAACCAACCTTAAGCATAATTAGCCAACTAATCCCGGATTAGTGAGATTACTCACCGGAATCGCACGCAAGTCGGATCAATCCGACGGGGACGACGCGAGGAACGATAAACTCCAAAGCACGGCTTGGGTTCGGGGCCCGGAAACGGCCCAAAAGCGGGCCTAAAGCCGCTGGAAACCCATTCGCGGGTTTACTGCCCTTGCTGCAAAACAGGGAGAAAAAGAGTTCGTTGGGGGCGGTAAAGGGTCGGGAGAGCAGGTGGCGGTCCGGCGAGGCTGCACGACGGTTCCCGGTGACCGGAGCTGGTCAAACCGCGGCCTGTGGTGGCTAAACAGGGCTGGACAGAGATGGCAAGAGCTGGACGGTGACCAGACTAGCGGAAGGGAGGAATGGCAGCTCGGTGGAGGTGGTGGACGGCGGAGCGCGGGCGCGGGCGGCGAGACGGCGGCGAGCGGGGGGCGGCGACGGAGCAGCGACGGCAAGCTGCTGTCTCTGTCTTCGTTCGCACAGGAGGGGGAAAAAAAAGAGGGTCGGTTCCGTGAGAGAGATGAGGGAAGAAGAGAGAGAGAGAGAGGATAAGTGTTTGAAAAGTCAAATAAGAAAAGCAAAGTGGGAGCCAGCCAAGCACTCGGTTGGTGGGGGTTTCACGCATGAGAGAGAAGAGAGAGAAAAAGAAAGGGGGAGAAAAAGAAAATAAAAAAGTAATCAAACAGTAAAAATCCTACTATTCAATTTACTTCTATTATTTCCCCTTTCTCTTTTTAATTTCTTCCAGTCTTCAATTTTTCCTCCGATAATTTCTTTCTTGAAATTTCGGACTCATCAACAATTTGACGGACAATAAGACAGGATCCTAAAAATAAGAATTATGACGCGCTTAAAATTCGATTCCCGAAATCGAGTTGATTTCGTGGTTAAAAATCGATCGACGTGATTTTAGCCAAATCCAACCAATTAGGTAGCTTTTAGGGATTTTACGGTGATACATCCCTTAACGCTTTACCCAATAGGTTAGTTAACTCGTGAGTGATCACTGAGAAAAAAGGCGTAAAGGCGCGTCGACGAAATGCCCATTTCACTTTATCGAAACGGGGTCGAATTTCAGGATGTCACAGGACCACTTGGAAGGTTATATGGAACATTTTTGATGGCCTAATGAAGGCCAAGTAATTATACGTGGCTAGATTGATTTAAGGGAGATATTTTGCAAAATATCAAGCCTTGGTGGAGCCCTCACTCACTCCTCCCTTATCCCCTCTCTAGCTGCCGTCCAAGACTTTCTTTCCATCTTCCCTTTGTGCGACAACCTCAGTCTTCGGCTTCACTTTCAATTTCATTGTTCAGCTTCTGCTTTATTTCTTTCGGTCGAAGTCCAATCCAGCAAAGTCTTCCCCTGCGTGCAACCTCTGCGATCATTCTCTCATCTGCCGCGCGTCCTTCGGCCCTCAGCTCCACGATCGTCTACTCCACTACCCATCTTCACATTGCCTCTCACACCAGCTCATGGTCAACACCAGCAACAAGCGAAGCCTTCGGTTGACTAAGCAGCCTTCCCTTGCTGCCACTTGGCCGCATCTGCCTCTTCTTCGGTCATCAAGCGGACACTGAAGACCACCGAGGAAACTTGTGTATGTTTGCGAGAAATTTCCCCTGAATCTGGTCAGCCACCGAGTCAGCCGAGTCAAGCTAGCGAAGCAACGTCCGCCGAGCAGCTTCCGTCTTCGTCGTGTCTTCATTTCCACGTGGGCTTCTTCAGTAGCAATGGCCCAACGAAGCCAGCAAATTTTCAGCCCAACTCCAGCGAAGACAGGCCCAGTTCGGCAGGGCCCATCTTCTGCAATATCAGCCCAGTTTTTTAGGCCCAATTTCCAGCAAATCAATTGAAGTCCAGCCCACAACTTGAAGCCCAAATTTTAGTCTTCAAGCCCAGCCAAGTCAGCCCATCTTCGGCCCAAGTCCAGCCCGTGAAGAAAGCCCAATCACAGCCAAGCCCAAACCCAAGAGCAAGCCCAGTCTAGTGCAAGAACAAATCTCAGTTGGGCTAAGATTTGTTGGGCCAAGTTTAAGGCCCAGTCCAAGCCCGCCGGTGTCGTCGAAAGCCCGATTTCGACCGCCGTCGCGGTGTCTCGGTCCCTGCTTTTGATCAAGTGAGTAATCTCACTAATCCTTGCTTAGTATACTAATTAAGTAGGATTAGGTGGTTATATTTAGTTAATTGCATTGCATATTAGTTAGATGGTTAGTGTACTTAGCTAGAGAATGGCTTATAGTATTTATTGAATGCATCTCGGGATTTTTCCCAACCCTTATCGGGCTTCAATTAGGCATTATGGGCCTAAATTGGATTTTTAGTATTTATTTATTAATTTTCAAAATTAATTATTTAATTATTTGTTTTTCAGAAATTAGGCAAGGATAGTCGACGACCGAAATTTCGGGCTGATTGTCGTGGTGCAATCCGTTTATTTATTTGAGCTCTACGTTGAATGGAATTGAATTAATTGTGATATTTGAGGACTGATTCCTAAATTGATTGAATTTGAGTGAAATCAAATGATTGATTGGTAGATGGCCGAGTATGGTTATTTAGCATTTGTAATGCTTTGGCGAGTTGTAAAGTAGAGAGAATTGTGAGATGGAATTGAGAATACTCTTGGCTGAGACCGATCAGGTTAGAGGTATAGACATACGTGGTTCAGTGATAAGGAAATCACTGGTGAAAACGGCGCCTTAAAAAACGCACGAGTGCTATCTATTACCTACATCAGTATAGACATACGTGGTTCGATGATAAGGAAATCACTGGTGAAAACGGCGCCTTAAAGAATGCACGAGTGTTGTCTACTGCATGCATTATTATGAACATACGTGGTTCAGTGATTGAGGATATCACTAGTGAAAATGGCGCCTTAAAGAACGCACGAGTGCTGTCTAGTACATACGTCACCTTGGCGAAAACGACGCTCGAGAGCATTACTGTAGCTCTGTGACTGAGAGTGCAAATGGGAGGTTTTATATTGAGAAGTGATTGGACCTGGAAATGGTCCGAATGACATGTAATCAACTAGGCGATTGATCGATGGATGATTCGATTGACATGTAATCGACTAGGTCGATTGATCGAAATATCGATCTGTGATGTGATTGTTAGGGTGTCTATTGAATTGTGCTAATATGCAGGTGGAATATGGGCCCAAGGTAAGTCTTCTGATCCGTGCGTGTATAGGCAGCCCGGTTAGCGTATTGGTTTCCTAATCGAGTTTTAGTGGGTAGAACTTGCTAAGACGTAATCTCATCCCGGTTGTGGGACAACATTTCAGGCTCGTAGATGAGCTTGAGGAGGAGGAACCAGAAGATGACGATGAGCCAGAAAAAGATGAAGAGCTTGAAGGAAACAAGCTTAGTGAAGAAGAGTCAAAAGAGGATCAGGATGATCCTGAGTACGATCCGAATGAGGACTGACATCCCATCCTGTTTTGTGAATCCTGTTTTGATGTGAATAGAGTGGAATTAGAAAGTCATGAATAGTTTGTGAAATACTTTGAGTTATGCTCTGTATAAAAGTATGGTTGTGAATTTCAATATAAAAAATATGACCTTGCTTTTCTATCCCATTGTTTTATTGTCTGGAGATTTATAACTATTTCCGCATGTGCTATTAAAAATGAAAGGATCAGTGATACTTAATTCTGGGATATCGCATTATAAAATTGACCAAGTAAAAGGATGTGTGCGTGCCCGAGGATCGGAGCGTGATACACACACACTCTCTCTCTCTCTCTCTCTCTCTCTCTCTCTCTCTCTCTCTAAGGGACACGACGTGAGTAATTTCACCCGCTTCACATGACAAGCAACGCCCAACCCGCACAACACCTATGTAGCATCGACACGACGTGAGTAATTTCACCCGCTTCACACGACAAGCAACGCCCAACCCGCACAACACCTATGTAGCATCGATACGGACACGCGACACGTCATTTCTCAAAAAATAGAGAATTCCGACACGTTCCGACACGTTATATATTAAATATATATTTTTATATATAAATACAACAAACTAAATAATAATAAAAAGAGTGTAGAGTTAATTTATACTAAAAATATTAATCCAATATTTGTTAATATCATTCATTGTTTTAATTTGACAGAGATTAATTGAGAAATTCAAAAATTGCAAACACAAAAGAGTAAATTTGAATTAACATGTCTTGTTTTCTTACACTTGTCGGAGATTAGTGAAATTTCTTATAGTCCCAGATAGAGTTCGGAGTTCATGATATAGACTGGCTTGGAGCTCCTCTACAAAACAAGGTTCGAGAAAAATGAAAATCTAGGATAAAAACTTTCGAAGTACAACCAAAAGAAAATGAATAACTAAATTCGCCATGGAAAATGTGAGAGATAACTCACAAGCCAATAACATAGACCAAAAGAGATAACTCGCGGTGGGACACCTGTGAGAGGTGGAAAAAAGAAAAAAAAAATCACAACTTCAAATTGGAGCGACACCGGCGAAAAGAGGGGCGTTTCATTGTCACTCATGTCACAGGAAGGTCAAAACTTATAAGTGAGAAACTTGAGAGTGATAATTTTCTTCTTTCCCCTTTATTTTTGTTATTTTCATTATTTTCATTATTTTTTCATATATTTATATTTTTAACCCATAAGTATGAGAATTTATTAAAAATTAACCCCGTGCGTGTCGGAATCATGTGTTGGAATTTCGGACTCGCGTGTCGAGAAGAGTTGACCACGTGTCGGATTTTCCAATACTTGTTGACTGCGTGTCGGAATGTGTCGGAACGTGTCGGACATAACATGAAAGCTTCCGGAGAGTGTCGATGCTTCTTAGCACGACACAACATCCTTCCATATCCCAGAAAAGCCAAAACCAACGACGCTTGCCAAAACGATAGCATTCCTCCCTCCTCCGTTCTTGATCATTCTCTCGCCACCTGCTCTCTTTTCGTCGCGAGATTTTACCCGAAAGATCGCACCTTTACCCCCTCATTCTCTCCCCCCGCAAGAAGCCCACGAGCGAATGCGAAGAGAATCGAGACCCAAAACCTTCCGACGTAGCCTTTCCCCGGAAACGACAGCAAAAGCTTGCACCTTTTGATAAAAAGGTGCTTTTATTCACTTTTCTAATGCTTGCATACAACAAAAGAAGAAGGAAAGAGGCCACATCATCTAATGCATGGAATGGGGAATTAGAACTGATGGATTTTTTCTTTATTGATGGGCCTGAGTTGGCCCGTCCGCCCATGTTGAGCCTAAAAGCCCGGCCCACGGGAATAGGGCCCGTGGATGGGGGAAGGTATAAAAGGGAGGAGAGAGAGAGAGAAGACACCTCTTGGCATAATAATGCAACGTACGTTCCTTTCCCTCTCTTTTTCTCCCAAACGCTTAAGGCGACGCCGTTTCCCTTTTCAAGGCGAATTGACATCATCGGATCAGAATTTCTTCCTCAATCTTCGGTATTGGTGTTTAATCTGTGGCTAACAAGGTACGCTCAAATCCGTGGTGTGCTTTAGGATCGGTGATACGTGAATTTCCCGGGCTTCGCTTCCGCATTCGTTTTAGGGGTTCGATTTAGTGTCGAATCCGGTTTTCAGGGATCCGTTATTCCCAACATTGGTATCAAAGCCCTAGTTCATGTTTTCTCGATCCATTTGATGTTTTTTGATTGATTTTTCGCGAAAGTAATTCGGCCGTACAGATCGGGGTGAGAAATCCCGACACCCGAGCACTGTTCGTCCTTTTTTTTGAGTTTCTGTAAGTCGAAATCAATTTCTGAAGGCACTAGGAGAAAGATCTCGTCGAGACGAGTCCGTCGAGTGGTCGTGCGCCGCCGGGAGACGCCGCACACGCCCACACGCGCGGCCAGAAGTGGCTGCGCGTGGGCGCGACGCGCCTGAAGCGCTGCCTCGGCCAGCACGTGGGCGCCACGCGCCGGTGCCAACCGGCACGTGCGCGCCGACGGCCGGCGAACCGACACGCGCCGGTCGGCGAACCGGCGCGTGCTAACGTCACGGTAACCGCCGGGATGACGTCATCGGTGATGTCATCGCCGACGACGGTTGGCCGACCGGTCACCGGCCGGCGACCCGGCCCGGCGGCGCGACCCGACTCGAACCGCGGACGCCCGGCACGCGCGCGCGCACGTGCCGGGCCGACGTCGCGTGACGTCGGCCCGTGCACGCTCGCGGCACGTGCGGGCGGTTCGCCCGCCGGCCCGACCGGCCCGCCGGCCCGACCGGTCTGACCGGTCTGACGACCCGTTGCCGACCGTTGACCATTGACCCGAAAAAAAAAAAAAAAAAAAAAAAAAAAAAAAGGAATTTGTTTCTTTTTCATGTATGCCTATGTGGTTTATATGTAATCCATTTTTTATTCTGCATTTGTTGCATGAATCATGGAAAATTTTGTAATTTCCCTTACGTTAATTATGGATTATAAGTGATCCATTTTTTGGTTCTGCATTTGTTGCAGGAACCATGATGCGTTATGCACGGATACCCGCAATCCCAAGAACGGACGAGGGAAGTGCAAGACTTAAAAGGCTGATGAAAGACTTAGCTGATTATCGGTGGCATGACGGTGATTTAGTATCACATGTGGTCAAGGTCAATCAGATGATACAGGTAATCATCTGGAATGGTTATCTTATGCCGGATTTTGAGAAAGTGCCGTCTTTGATGAACACTCTTCCACTTGAATGGCAAGCAGTGTTAGATCAGCTATGGGAGGTCAACGTGGTCCCGGGTTATAGAAGGCTGGTGGAAGCTTTTGTAAGAGAGTACTATAGGATTGAGTTGGCCAAAACTTCAACCCTTAGATTGAGCGCCACATGGCGTAGAGTAAATGCGCTTTGGTGGCGACATGAAAGCTCTCCAAAAGTTTTTCCATGGTTGGCAAATGTGCCTTGTTTTCTCGAGATGTTTTGGTGATAGATTAGAAGGGACATTCCCTAATTATTTCTTAGATTAATTATGAGATGTTTTATGGGTGTAAATATTTCTTTCCATGTTGATATTTCTCTGTATATATTGCTTAGTGTAATGTATAGTTGTATTATGTGAAAGCATTATTGTTTTATTGGATGTTAGTTATCTGTTGCTTTCTGTTATTGCTGGTTGCTGTGGGTAATTAGCTGTGGGTAGTTATAAAAGTTTTTGTAACTTCATAGAATTTATTTGCATGAGACAATTATATTAATAATAATTTTGAGTTAGGATTTTTGGAGGATGATTGGAAACATAGTGACATTTTGATTCTGAAACCTTACTTGAAATTATTCATTAATATGATGGGTCTATGCAAATAGGGATGCATAAATAATAGGCATTAATTATTCGTGCATATATGTCTGATGTGTTCAGATTGATGGTTTCAGCAACTAAGAATGTGATTGCTGATATGAACGGCAACAATTATGAAATATTGAATATGAAGATTCAATATGTGCTGGAAAAGCAAGAAGCACTAGAAGCTCTTGACCATGTTATGGAAGATCTTGAGGATGCCGTGCGCCACCTTGAGCTAGCTGAGGACCGCCTAACGGCATTTGAGCCGAAAATAGATATTTGCTATCTTTGGTTCTAGCTCGAAAGGGCTTTGAGCTCTAAGCGCAAGCGTATTGATTCGTTCAATATGTGGGAATGCAAAGGATCAAGTCCTTATTGCAAGAAATCAAGAATTAACCAACACAAGAGAGGAAAACGTCCTCAATTGAAGAAAATGTCAAGAGTGAGGTGTTACAATTGTGACAATAGAGGTCACTATGCTCGCGACTGTCGTGAGCCAAAGAAGGTAAACACATCTTGTACATTTGAGAACTTTGCTTTTGTGTCAAGTTCTACTTTATTGACTGAATCCAATCCTTTGTGGACTGTAGATTCATGAGCGACAGACCATGTAGCGAAGGATAGAGAATCTTTCGTGGAATTTTGACGAGTACCAACTGGAACTAAGTGGATCTATGTGGGAAACATCTCCAGAGCTGAAGTTAAAGAGATTGGCACCTGCCAACTAAACATGTGTGGTGGACGCACCTTGTTCCTACATGATGTTCTATATGCTCTGGAGATTCGTCGAAATTTAAGTGTCTGTTTTGATGTTGGTTAAGCTTGGTTTTAGTATGAACTTCCGTAATAGCGGTGTAGATTTGTATTTGGGTACAAACTACTATGATTGTGGTCACTTTCTGGATGGTTTTATTGTAATGTTGACTGTGGTGATGTCAATATTTGTTATTCCCTTATTTCACGTCTTCTACTTTATATGATAATGATGTGAATATGTGGCATGCTAGGCTTGGTCATATTGGCCAATAACATATGAATAGACTAGCCAAAGAGGGCTTGTTGGGCAACATTGAAAAAGTCGATTTGCCTATATGTAAGCATTGCCTAGTAGGGAAAACGACAAGGAAACCATTTAGAAAAGTTAAAAGAGCTGAAATTCCTCTGCATTTAATCCGTTCTGACGTCTGTGTTTCAATGACTGTGAAAAGAAGGCAATGGGCTGTTTATTTCATCACTTTTATAGATGATTATACTCGATTCGGATATGTCTATTTGATTTCTTATAAATCTGAAGCATAAGTTGTTTCGGAAGGTTTAATGAACCTGGCAAAAAATCAATTAGACAAGAAAATAAAAGTATTTAGATCCGATCGAGGTTGAGAATTTTTATCTGATAAGTTCAGAAAATTATGTGATGAAAAAGGAATAGAAAAACAGTTGTCTATTCCATATACTCCTCAACAAAATGGTGTTGTAGAGAGAAGAAACAGAACCCTACTGGAAATGGTTAGGTCCATGATGGCGCATGCTAACTTACCTATCACTTTTTGGTGTGATGCGTTGTTAACTGCTGCCTATGTACTTAACCGGGTGCCTTCCAAATCAGTTATTTCCATTTCATATGAGTTATGGACGGGTAGAAAACTGGACTTAAGTTTCTTAAGCCATGGGGTTGTGCTGCCTGTACTCATGAGTCCTCTCACAAGTTTGGGAAATTGGGTCCTAAAGGAAAAAAGAGTATTTTAATGAGATACTCTGAACACTCGAAAGGGTATGTGTTCATAGGTGAGCAGGAAAGTGGGAGTATAACTGAATTTGAATCACGGGATATCACATTCTTAGTTGATGAATTTCCTAAGAAGGGCGAAATAGGAGAAGATTAACTCCCTATTTGAGACCTTGGATCAAGATAATGATATAAGTGGAGTTCGTCCAAGTGGGAGTAATATGAGAAGTGATGAATTGAATTCAACTTATTCTCAATTACAACCACATGATGAGACAACTAATCATTATCTAATCCAAGTGGGAGCATTATGGGAAATGATGTGCTAAGTGTACAATCTCCCATACGGTGAACAAGTCGCCAAAGTAATCCCCGTCAACATTTTAACATTGAAGGGGAAATTTTTATGATTGCTCCACAAGATGAGGATGAGCCAAGAAATATTAATGCGGCTCTGAATTGCCCTAGTAAGGAAAAATGGATTCATGCAATAGAAGAGAAAATGGAGTCAATGAAATCAAACCAAGTCTGGGAACTGGTTGATCTTCCAGAAGGACGCAGAGCTATTGGGAACGAATGGGTTCTCAAAATAAAGCGAAAGGCTGATGGCTCGATAGAAAGGCATAAGGCTCGCCTTGTGGCGAAGGGGTATAATCAACGGAAGGAAATGATTGTGAAGGATTATTTTCTCCTGTAGTGAGATTTACTTCGATTCGCATTATTCTGGCAATAATGGTTAGTATGGATCTTAAGTTACATCAAATGGATGTAATGACTGCTTTCCTCAATGGAGAATTAAAGGAAGAAATATATGGAACAACTTGCTAGTTTCATAATGAAAGGCCAATAAGAAAATGTATATCGACTTTTGAGATCGATATATGGCCTCAAGCAGTCATCGAGACAATTATATATACATTTTCATAATACCATAATGGCATATGATTTTACAATGATTGATGAGGATCATTGTGTATATATCAAAAGATCCAATGATCAATTTGTGATCATATCATTATATGTTGATGATATACTAATTGCCGGAAGCAATATGGAGTTTGTTAAGACTGTCAAGAGTTGATTGTCTTCCAACTTTGAGATGAAGGATATGGGTGAGGCTGCATACATTCTTGGAATTAAGATTTCAAGAGATCGTTCGAAGAGATCGTTGTCTCTTTCGCAAGAATCATATATAAATAAGGTTCTTGAACGATTTTGTATGCAAGATTGTAAACCCATAGACACTCATATTGCAAAAGGTGAATGATTAAGCCATAGACTGTGTCCAAGGACTCCACAAGAGAAGGAATAGATGAAACATGTTCTTTATGCTAGTGCTGTTGGAAGCTTGATGTACACTATGATGTGTACAAGACCTGGCATATGCTTTGCAGTTGGAATGGTGAGTAGATACCAATCCAATCCAGGTCCAGCACAATGGAAAGCCGTTAAGAAAATACTGAGGTATCTAAAGGGGACTGCTGATTATACGCTGAGTCATTAAAAAAAGGATCTGCGACTCTGAGGCTATACTGATGATGATTGAGGAGGAGATTTAGATGAAAGAAAATCTATCTCTGAGTTTGTTTTCTTACCGAATAATGGCACCATATGTTGGAGCAGTGAGAAACAACAGTGTATAGCCTTGTCCACGATGGAAACTGAGTCCGTAGCATTATCAGCAGCAGTATATGAGGATGTTTGGCTTAAGAGATTATTGGATCATTTAGGTGTTATTGGAAGTGCTGCAGATTCGTTATTGGTTAACGATAATAGCCAAGCAGCAAAAGCGTACACCAAAAATCCAAAATATCAAGGCAAGACCAAACATGTAGATACCAAGTATAACTTTGTTAAAAAAAATATGGTTGCACGAAATGATGTGAACTAAGAGTACATACTACGCATAAGATTGGTAGCAGATCCTATGACAAAGCCAATACCTAGAGATGTGTTTTGTGGTTATATGAAATCTCTAGGATTGCGTAGAGGCTGATGTACTGAATATTGTATTTTCCCTGAAGTGTTCACATATGATGAATTTGTGTTTTTCATCATTAATGCCTATGAATCTTTGTTTGATCTTTATGCATCTTAATGCTCAGTGCATTGCTTTAAGTTGAGGAAGTATGTCGGACAGATATAAGGTTAGCCCACTCACACGGGTAATCGCCTCTATTTTCTGTGTGATAAATAGATATGAGACTGTTTTTAAGCTTATTATCTAGGTGATAATCGAGAGCTCGAGCTTAAAACACGTATGTCGCCTTAACTCGGTGTTAAGATGAGGACATAACACTTACTATGTCCGAAAGTAAAATACCCCACATATTTTACTTTATCTGTCTATGATGCCAGATGTGAGTTCTGATGAATTTTGTGAATGAGTAGATACGTGAACTCAAGTTAGACATTGGGTATGTCTGAATTATCATCTGTACGGTATTGAAAGGTGTAGACATACACTCCATGGGAAAAGAGTTAATACCGTAATACGTATTTCATACTACGTATGCATGAGACGACCAATAAGAGTGACAAAAGTTTGATCTCAACTTTTATGTCGTGTGAGACTCTTGAGGAAAAGAGTTCCTCAATTTTTAGTCCCCTCATGACTCTTACTTATTCTCAAGATTTCTATTTAGTGTTTGCTATCTTAGGATGTTGCCAATGGTCATGAGTTTGATTCGATCTAATGGGACATTTCTAGAAAAGCAAGCTGAACTGAAATTGAGAGTTTGAAGGAAAGAGGAATATCGAATTTGGAGAATCACATTGTAGTTTTGTATTCACCGGTTAACCAATTATGACTGTCTTTGTGATAATCATAATTGTGAATACAATATATATATCATTGTTTAAAAGAGATCAAGAGAGATATAAATGTGATCGATCGATCTAGGGTACTGCATACTAAATCTACTCAAAGCGTGACGCCCATTATGAGCTGCTGTATATTCCTAACAGATGTATAGCAACGAGCTCTCAAAGTATGCTGATCGCACGGATTATTCACCGATATAAATGTTGAAGAGAGGAAAAGAGGATTATGTTTGGCCCACCATGTTAAGTGAGAGTCTATGATGGATTTTTCTCTGATGGGGCTAAGTAGGGCCTGTCCGCCCATGTTGGTTTTGGACCACCATGTGCGAGTGGGAGATGATGGATTTTTTCTTTATTGATGGGCCTGAGTTGGCCCGTCCGCCCATGTTGAGCCTAAAAGCCCAGCCCACGGAAATAGGGCCCGTGGATGGGGGAAGGTATAAAAGGGAGGAGAGAGAGAGAGAAGACACCTCTTGGCATAATAATGCAACGTACGTTCCTTTCCCTCTCTTTTTCTCCCAAACGCTTAAGGCGACGCCATTTCCCTTTTCAAGGCGAATTGACATCATCGGATCAGAATTTCTTCCTCGATCTTCGGCATTGGTGTTTAATCTGTGGCTAACAAGGTACGCTCGAATCCGTGGTGTGCTTTAGGATCGGTGATACGTGAATTTCCCGAGCTTCGCTTCCGCATTCGTTTTAGGGGTTCGATTTAGTGTCGAATCCGGTTTTCGGGGATTCGTTATTCCCAACAAGAACTAACCTCTAAGCACTTTCTTCTTCGTCTGTGCCGCTTCTGGGCCCGTTGTTCCCAAGATGAGATTGTAAACGAGACCGAGCAAATGCTTACGCTGAATGGCTTCAGACGGCAAGCACATTTCTAGCCCGAGAGGTGATATCCCTTTGCAGAACCTCGTCAACATCTCCCCAAGCTTCTTATCTATGGACTCATCTTCTTCATTTTCTCTCACTTCGTTCATCGAATTCTCAGCCAGAAACATTATTTTCCTCGGCACAAAGGTCGGAATCTGATTCTCCACCATCATGTCTTTGACGGTGGAGTCTGGGTCATCATCCCAAATTGAGTCTTCCTTGATTCCGATATTGGGTGACTTGTATCTGTACAGTAGGTCGAGCAAGAACAAGCTGTCGATGGTTATGATCCATTTCAGAGTGTCCGTGCCGACTTCCAGGTGCAGCTGGTAGCTCGTGCGAATCTTCGCCTCCTCCGCTTGGAGCAAACCAGCCGTCCGATCGAATGCTGGGAGCTTCAGCGCTGCCTGTGCCCGCCGGTCTGTGACCAGCTTGGGATTCTCCGTCTGGTAGAGCTGTGGCTGGAAGTGGTGGTACGGTCCCAGTGCGACATGGTGCGGGATGTAGGCCTCTGGTTAGTGGAGCTGAAACGATTTGGGCACACGGTAGACGGAGACGAGGGTCTCAATATGGATCCCGGGATCGAGGACGTCTTGGATTTGTTCTACTCATTTCTCTTCGCTATGCTTGTTCGATGAGGTTTAGAGAGCTAACTTAGCTTATGGTATATTAGGTATAGATCTTTTAGTCGCATACAAACACATGCATCTTAAGCATCATCGCAAATACGAAAGAAAACAAAAGGCAGAGCTTCGTGGTGACTGCGAAGGTGACTTTGAAAATTATTAGGGTTGAAGTGGGGCAAGTGGTAGATTTTTTTTTTTTTGGCTGTTCTGCTGGGAATGAGAGCGATTATCTTGAAGAATCAAGGTGTCGGCTGAATGGTCAAGACTCGAGAGCTTGGTCCGATGCGATAAGATTCCTTGTCCGAATCACACTAGTCAACTAGTCAAAATAACGTCAGGAGTCACGCTCGCCACGTCACACATGGAGCCTCACCCAATACGCATATGGATGGGGTGGCTCGCTCACATTTATGGGATCTAAGCGAGTCAAAGGGCCAAATATTCCATGTTACAAAAATTAGATAGCGGTTAGCCTGCTTTGTTTATTTAGCTATAAATTAAACTTGATTAGCGAGTGTCACTGGCAAAATGATGGATTTTAAAGAATTTCTCCTGAATTTCATGATTAAATAAAGCTCATAGCAAGGAGGAAGATTTTCCAACTGAAGACTTCTTAGTTTTGTCTCCATTCCACTAAATCATGTGAACCCTAGGCATTTCACTCAAAAATAACTTTGGTTTTATTAGGGTTCAAGTGGGGCAAGTGGGAGTTCATTCTGACCTCAAGGTTTTGAACTTTCCTGCAATGCGAACTTCTTGTTTGGAGCTATCTTGATTCTTGACATGTACTGTAGTTGAATCTGTGCCTCAAAATTGCAGATAGACCAGAGAGTCCTGATTTATAAAGCCTTCCTTGTTTTCTGTGTTTTTGTTTCTTTCTACAGCTTTTCTTCCCATTCTTTTTTTTTTTTTCCCAATGCTTGATTGCTGAGAAAAAAGCTTCCATATCTTCTTGGATTAACATCAAGATGAACCCACTAAAGCAATGACATAGAACAACTGGAAGAACACAACACTAAACTTACCTTCATGACCTAATCCGATTATATCCGCGCTTGCTATTCTTCCTGTCGCATCTCACCGACGGATTATATATATATATATAGATACACAAATCAAACACAGAGATAAGTGTTGAATCATGTAACATTCATCTAGGCAAGTAACTGAGTAGGATTTACAGTTTTATTTTTTTTCTCCCGAAGAAACTGGATGTAGATATATGTATTCCACCACTACAATGACATGGAAGTATGACCATAAATTAAAAGTGAAACCCCTTTATTGCAAAGATAAGAAAAAGGAGTCCTCTTGGATTAGTCGGAATGAAATGTAAGAACGAAATAATACGTACTGGAATTGGAATTGCATGTCTTTATTAATTAAAACACAACAGGATTTAACCACGGCAATGAACAACCGAACAAAATTTTATTCTTGCACCAGCTCGAGTGGATCTACAGAGGATAGTAATGAATCCACCTTTGAAACATCTCGTAACATTCTCTGCGTTTGTATTCTGGAGACGAGTGACCAGCTCCCTGTATCAATGGCATTAAGAGAGGGACAAAAGTATTATGACAACAAAAACTACTCAATGAGGAGGAACGGTGGCATTGAAGTCTGAGTTCTCTTACCTTTAATGTTGCGTAGGTCAATCGGTATCCATCATCTGTATACTTCCTCGTGTACCTATGGAAACATGGTCAAATTGGAAGCTCTTACATCATTGAGGACTAAATAACGGGAGAAGTAAGTTCAAGTGAAAGCTAGCAGTAGACCAGACTCTTTGTGAGCTTACCCGGCTACTTGGCCATCTACAAACCACGGTCTCCAATCTGTATCGATCGTTAAATTAAGCCATTTTATCCACTCTTCGATACCATTGTGTGGTATTAACATGTCATGATCACCACTGCAACGAACGTGTTACTCATCACCGGTCGAACAAAGTAATTCTTCTTTTCTGTTGAATTTCACATTTGCCAAAAATGTTCCTAAACTATTGCATATGTCGGTTTTAGCAGTTTTTACCTGAAAACTAGAACTTGCATGCCCAGGCGGGTGAGATTCTTATGATAATCGAGAACATTGTCAACATCATAAGCGTAGGCTGCTAAGGAATTATTACACCTGAAAAATTCGCTGACTGTCCCCTGCAAATTGACACGATGAGATACAATTATTTGCTCAGTTCTCTCAGGAGGGAATAAATTTTAACGTGATGATCATTGGCAAATCATGTACATACCGGCCGAACATGAAGAGCCTCCTGTACGCCTGGATAATTACCCCATACATCGACAAGATAATAATCGAAGTACTGTCACATTCACTGAAAGTATTAGAAGACAGATTTATAGAGAGAGAGACACACACACACACACACCTTGCACCAAAAGTCGCGAGGTCTTGGGAGCGACAGGCGATGATCCTTGGTGAACTCTTGGATGGACCTCCTGTTCTTCTCTTGGTTTGACATTGCTAATTTGAAAGCTTCTTTCGATTTTGGTGAAATGAAAGCACAAGCAGGGTCAAGAACATTTGCTTGGCTGATCAATTCAATTAGCTGCAAATAAGACAGGAAGAACCAAAAGTCTGCTCAAACTTCATGTTCACTTAATTTCAAACTGAAAAATAGTTCTTATGCATCCGTTAAGGATGCCCATTCTCTAACCTGGTCGTAGGCTGCCAGATCCTCTGTGCAGTTCGCGTTTGTCGACTCCACAAAATTCCCGCCACAATTTACTTTTAAAGACTGACAAATAACGAAGGATGTATAATTCGATTATACCCAGGATTCGCAAATGCTCAATTAGTCTTGCATCGATGAGTTTAACATATGATTTGTTATTCATTTACCTCATAAAGTGCATCTGAAATGAGGGCCAACCTATGAGCGAATGGAACTTTTGCGTTAAGTTCAAGATCTGTGTGCGTGTGGGGACATGATAGTATAATCCCCTGAAAATGATTTAACGAAGAGAAGAACCGTACATTAACACAAGATACAGTTTACGCCAAATTTAAGAAGGAAAAGTTAAGATGAGGAGCAAGCTTTTTCCATACCTTAAGGTGGACATATGGTTTAAGTCCAGCTTCATTCCCTGCAAGTTTGCAACAACAAAAGAAAAACAAAGGTTTATTTCATAATCCATCCATAGATGTGGACAGGTGACAACGTCCGTGTTTATCCCATTCGATTGGGCTTATGGAGAAGAATTTATTACCGCGTAGAATTGCCGTAGCAACCATGGGAGGATATATACCGGCATAGGAATCGCTACCAACAAACACCAGATTAGTTTGGAAACTTGGATGAGCTGCTAACCACTGCGTTGCATATATAAATTAGCATTCATTTCAAACCCAACTTTTTTATTACATTATGATACAGCCACCGTGATATGTGAAGAATTTTACTTACGTTTCTTAAAAATATCTGCATCTGTACAGAATTAAATGCGTCTGAGGAATTGTAAGCTGATGTTGCTGTTGCATAGGAGAAACCTGCACCGATCGGTGCATCTATGAATATAATGTTGGCTGTCTGGTAATTTTTTATATAAAAAGTCAGTATGAACTCAATAAGGGGACAATATTCATAGTCAAACGAGATTCAGTAATTGGTTAAATATTCCAAAATCAGGGGAAAATTCATTACTCCTCGCTTTACCTTAGTCCAGGCATTTGGCTCATAGAGTAATGACGGCAAACCCCCAGTGTAATCAGTAACATTGAATTTAAGGGGACCTGCATATGGCGGACCTCAAAATACTATATGTAAGCACCTACTTAAGGACATTTGCAGCATCATATTGAAATAATGACAACATTAAGAAGAAGAAGAAGAAGAAGAAAACTGACCGATCTGGTACAAGAAGGCATTCAAACCCGAACACCCGGGACCTCCATTCATGAAAAGCAGAAGAGGGTCGGCTCCAGGATTCCCAGTGGACTGCACAAAGTAGTAGAAGAACTCAACCTCGCCAACACTGATGTACCTGCATCAGCCAAAATACCCAATTTAAGATCACCTTAAAAGTCAAATCCATCCCTGCATTCAAAAACCACATTTACTTGTTTACAGTCAGCAAACCGGGATAACCCGGTATTTCCTTGACATTCCAGATAGAAAATGCAGATTCAGAAAGGTACAGAAACAGGGAGGAAGTGAGAAAGGCAAGTGGAGCTGTTTTTGCTTAGACTGATGGAAGTCACTGTTAGAGAGTTCACATGCTGGCATTCCAATCTCGTTGGGAGGAGCCAAACTTACGTTAGCGAAATATTTTGAAAGGTTGGTCATTTTGCAGTAAGTCCACCTGATGACTAAAGTATTATGACTAGAGAATTTTAATACAGCCGATATACGGTAGATCCATCCATTAGGAAGAGTTCATTTATATGCTCTTGCGCAATATGAATCTAGGTGGGCTTCCTCCTCATCAAGAAATAACAATTGTACTCGCTGGCAGGAAAAACTTTTACACAAGATTTCTGACGTGAGTGTGTATGCACTAGAAGAATGAATGAGTTGTGATTAAGTATCGAATCAATTTAGTTGTGTATAGTCGATTTGTGCATGCTTACTATCTAAAACTCTACCTCGATCCCAACATCATCCAAGTTTTTTTTCACATTTTAGTTCTTCCACATTGTTGTTTGTCTCGCTTTAATGCTGTTGATCGCATCTATTGAACCAACATCGTTGAAAAAGAAAGACATGTACTTTTGGCATTTATTTTCTGCGAGATCAGAATCGTCCTGAAAATCTTCTACGACTCTATATTACAAGGTAGAAAGAAATGAATGTGATGGACCGTAAAGACTGATGGCACAGCTTTCTGAAAGTGTGGAGTCTGGACTGTGGAAGGACCTAATGGACACAGATAAGTAAAAAATTGTTGGGACCAACTGCGAAGTTCACCCAAGCTCGTGTCTTCACTTTGTAAAATGCTGCAATCTCAGCATCATCATGCATCACCAAAAATTAACCGCAAAGAAATGTTCACCTAATTCCAACAATGGTGCCACTTGGGTCACCGTGCCCTCTGGTCGTGGACCGCTGTTAATCGTTGTCGTAAGTTGCAATACGTGAAGAAAGTCTAGTTCAAATCATCATCGAGGGAGAGAGAGATGGCATGAAAGAATACAAACTGACCCAGTCTCGAGCTTGAAAGGAAGTCTTCCGGGAAAGCCAGGAAGCGTCTCCACAAGATGCTGAGACGAAGTAGCTGAGGCAGACACTAGCACCAGCAAAATGCACGCCCATTTCTTCTCAAGACCTTTCCTTCTTGAGTTCAACATTGCCTTTTGCCTTGCCATTGCCTCTCTCTCTCTCTCTCTCTCTCTCTCTCTCTCTCTGCTTTCACTTTCATACCAATGAAGAAAAAAAGGGGTTCAAACTAAAAACGAAGTACGAAAAAAGGGAGGGAATAAGTACCTAAAAAAGGAAATCTTGAATCAAGTACCATATTTAGTTATAAAAAAAAAAAAAAAAACCATTTTGGCACCCTCAGTCGAATAAAAATATCAAACTGATAAGAAGTTTGTGAATATTTATTGAGCAGGTAGCTAATCACTTCAATGCTATGCATTTAACTCTCTCCATTTGTGATGATTCTCTATTGTTAATTTCCCTCGTGTGCTCCCCACGTCGAATCAATCACAAAACACTATGAATATCTTGCAGACTGGTCAAATCCGCATAAAAAAGTCCAACTGAAAATAATGTATTTTAATGATGAAGCATGTGCTCATCAATGCTTGCAGATCTTATAATGAGAGTTTCAGTTGAGCCCAAAATTCGACCAACATGTAAATCGAGAATGAAGTATCATTTTGTGGGAAAGTATAAAAGCTATAATTTTTGTACGGAATTTACTTTAATATCATAACATTTCATTTTGTTCACTTGAATGCTACATCAATAAAATATCAATCATTTATATATCTCCAACAACTTATTCGTTCTTATCCATTAGTGTCCTATGTTATGTATCTACATACATATATGTATATACCCATATTTTTTCTACTTACATATTTCACTTTTACAAAATTTACTCTTTTCATCTTGTGGTTTGTTTAATTACTAGCAGTTGACATTCTTAATTAGACATCCGTTAGGAAAGGGCGGTTAAATTTGCAAAAGTGTCATTACAAGATGCAAAGCATTTGAAACCGTCTTGGTAAAATATTGAGAACTGTTATGAAATACATAAATGAATATTTATTATATTCATCTTATCTAATGTACTTATTATGGTACATTTATATCATATATTCTAAGTACATCTCTGTATACAATGAATGCTCATCTCCCTATCCAATACATGCATTATTCGATATATCAATATTAATGATAAATACATCATTATTTTCTTATAAATAAGAGCTTAGTTTTTGTCATAGAGATACGGTAAGATATTGGAAATAAAATTTTCTCCTCTAGCTTTCTCTACGATCTTTTGTGTTTTGGCTTTCTCTACTCAATCTCTCTATTCTCTCTATTACATATTCACATCGCAATATTTTACAACAAGAACCGCTTTTTCTCACAAAATTGGCCATCTATTTTAGTGCTTCTCAAGCCTATCTCCACTCATCTTATCTTCTCCATCGCACGCTCCTATTTTTGTGGCTTTCCATCTTTCTATCTCATACCTCTCATTGCATATAATGGTGTTAGGTTTATGATAAGTGAACTGGTGGGAAGAGGCCACGACTTTGGTGACTACTGATGAGCGTTACCATAAAAAAATTCCTCAAGTAAAATAAAAATTCAATTTGAGCCATGGTACTCATTTTGAGCAAGCCGGTCACCATGGCTCCACCATGAAGGTAGTGGGAGTATAGCTCACTCTAGGGATAGCAATTACACATGTTCTGTCAGATACCCCTCATACCCAGCCATAGGGCAGATATGATGCGGGAGCATCGGGCTCTATAGATAAGATCTCAGGCTCCATTCATATTTCATCGATTGAACCAACCCATTAGCAATTCATGCAAGCAAAATCCGATTTCGGCTCTGATTTAATTATGTGGGTTAAAAGATCAAGTTTCCAGTTATGCAGTATTGTTATTGAATTATAAGACTCATTGGCGACTTCAAGGCTCCCAATCAACTACCTAGCAATTGGTGGATGTTCTTATCGAGTTCTTGCCCTTGTTGTTCTTCTTCTAAGGTGGCTATTCGGCTTCCAAAGCTGGTGCACGAATTTGGAGAGCTTTATCAAGTTTCAAGGCATCTAATATTAGTCAAATGCATTTAGTCCTAGTTGTCCAGTCTCTTTATTTTTAGATTTTTATGAGTCTTTATTGTGGTGTTGCTTTCAAGAATGTGAATTCCCCAAGAGTCTATTCAGAGAATTCCAAGAGTCTTCTATTTTATTTAGCATTATCTCTATAATAGATATGAAGTCTCAATTGTAAGACGGGCGAGACTTGAATTAAGTATATATGGGATTTTCCTCTATGTGAGTGACTTTCTATTCTGGTTATCTATCATTGGTTGGTGAATCTTTTCTTGGTGGTGAACTAAGAAGACATTTATCCTTGGCTGGTGGTTTTCTTTTAGGCTTTGGTGGTGTGCTTCTTTTATCTTGAAATCATTTCCTTGGTAGGTGATTTGTCCTTTAAGCCTTGATGGTGAGCTTTGTCAATCCTAATCTTTACCCTTGGATGGTGGTGCATCCTTTAGACCTTAGTGGTGATCCTAATCTATCCTCCATCTGTGAGAATCCATTAATCATTTATCCCTTATCCCTCAAAGCACATTTACCTACCCCGCATTCTGCATCAAGATATAACAAGCAATCAATGAGTTTTGGGTTGGAGATGGAGCGAATTTTCTTGCCTCGCATGCCGGATAGGGCGAGGATGGATATAGTAGGCCCCATTCCCATGAACCTCCCCTACTTCTACCCGAGATCTAATGTTAAACTTTGGAGATTTCTAGTATTATTGTAATTTCTTTTGTATTATGTATTAATTTGGTCATTAGGTTACTTGTTTCTGGCGTAGGTGTCGATACTAACATGAATAGTTCCAATAATTTATTCCATTGTCTCACAAATAAATAATGGGAATTTTTCAAACTAAATTTTTATGTTAATAGATCTAAGACTTTCAAATTCATATTTTTTACCCATATATGATTTATTCAAAACTTGTACATTTTCTCCAGATTTATTGCATAAAATAAATAGTGTTTGTTGATGAATTTAATTTAACAATTTTAACCTTGAAGCTATTGTGGGTTGAGGATAATGTGTATAAACATATCCACGCGGGGCATGTAGTGAGGATGGGACATCTCTGATAGTAGTGGCGCCGGGAGAGGGGTTGCAATCCGGCACTCGTCCCGCCTCATTACCATCCTAAGTTGGGATTATTTACGTCATGGAACTGTGGAACCTACGTCATAGATGAACTAAGACCTTAGGAGGCTAAGAAGCAACTAGGGTTTTGAGAGGCGCAATGTCACATGTTAAATAATCAACACCTTTTCTCCACAATTTCCCGTACTACAACGAGACCTACTTCTCTCTAGATTTTGCCTTGCCATTACTACTTATTTATAAACTCGTGGGCAAAATTCTACGTTTTTTAACCCCTTCCTTTTAACGCAATTAATTAGAGCATCGGGAAACGTCCACCTGAGGAACTTGAAGTAGGCTATTTAAATCTCACCAATGGGATTTCTGCGTTTTTGCCCCTATAGGAAAATCTACGTATTTTTTGCCTCCGCCTCTGCCTTTCCAAAATTTAAGATGAAAAATAATTTGCTTCTCTTCTCCTATTTCTCGCTTCTCCGTTTTCAATACCTGCCAAATTTTAGTTTCAATTTTTAAAATGGGGTTATCTTGTGAACTTATCTTGTTGAAAATTGTCGACGAAATGTCATTCGAAATATGGATTGATGTGAAAATCAAAAAAAAAAAAAAAAAATGTTTAGTGTCATTTGTTGATTCTTGGATAAGAAACGTAATCAACAAAAAAATTAATAGTACTAAGACAGGAGACAATTGTGTCCATCCATGTAAAATGGTACTAAAATGTAAAGAAAAACTGAAATTGAACAATTGATGTTCATCGATTTATTGGTAGTCTGTTGCTCGAATTATAATTCTAATATTTATAACTGCTATTGACAATTAACAACGATTACAAAGAACAGAATTGCATTTTCTGTGACTCATAAAATTCAACAACTTGTGTTTACAACTGGTTAGCCAACACCAAAGCACACCCATTACTTGATGGTTATTCTCCGGCCAACGTCAACGCTTACTTACGAAGTCCCTCATGCCACAACTCGACAGTTGCAATAACCCACATTTCTTTACCTATATCATAAGTGGCTTCCGAGATCCACAGTATTTATCACTTGATGATTGTATTTTATTAGACTGAATTTTTATCAATATGAAAATGTTTGAAACTAAATTGATATAATTGAGAGGTTTATGACTAAATTGATATTAATGCAATAGATTTATGACTTTTTTTGCACTTTCCTCTGAATAATTGAGATGATGTCTATGGAGAAATCCTGAGAAAGTCACACGGAGTTGCTCAGCAAGCCACATGGAGAAGAGCATGACTAATAAGTTGCCTTCAGCCGTGAGAACAGTGTGGAATTCCCGTTCATTAATGTTTTAGAGAAGGCATGCGACCAGATGGACATGCTCACGCTGTTTTCCACCAGCTATAGCGCAATTGCCGGTCTATAGCCACTAGCACACCAGGATTGGATGGATGGTCAGTGAAGCTCTTAGGGTCTCTTCTGAAGGTGTTCAATAATGCTCATGATATACTAAAAAAAAAAAAAAAAAAAAAACTCATTTTGACACCATCAGTAAAATAAAAAAATTTCAAATTTATAAGAAGTTCGTAAATATTTTATTGAGTAGGTAGCTAATCTCTGCAGTGCCACACATCTGCTCTTCCCAATAGTAGTAGGTTTTCAATATTTAATTCGCCTTTGTCTACTCTTCACGTTGGATGGATCCAAAACGCTGATCTTAACAAAGTCCAGCTGAAGATAATGTTCTTTACCAATGAAGCAGGTGCGCGTGAATGCTTGCCAATTTCATAACGAGAGAGAATAGCTTAAATTAATGCTGGATCGTCATGTAAAGCCACTAGAGAGATAGAATGGTGAATGACATGATTAGGTTTGCTTGTGATTAGAATAAATTGGATCAAGAAAGCGGTCTGCACGGCGAACATCCAGAAATTGGGCTTCGGTGGCCCAGGAACGACTTTACGCTAACCGTCAACATAATCACTAGAGTCACAACTTCGCCGGATAGGCTTTGATATTATCCGATGATAGACCTGCACATAAATACAATTTGTATCCTATGTTATATATCTGCTTAGGAGAAAGACCAAAAAAGTCATAAAAGTATTACACTTCTATCTATGTGACACAACCAGCTTTGAGGTGGGCGACGACAATCTATTTGACGTGGACATTTTTCTACAATTTTTTTAATGATTTTTTTGGTCTTTTTTCTTTTCTGTAATCTTTTTTTTTTTTTTTTTGTTCATTGGTGAGGACCACCACACCACCGGCCAAAGCGAGGGTGTGTGATCCCTCACCCACATCTGGACCAAGCAAGGGCATCACGGCCCTTGCCTGTGGCTTGCTAGGGTTGGCCAACGACCTTTTTTTTTTTTTTTTTTTTTTTTTTGGTCGGAAATGATATTTTTTGCATTCATTAAGTACAATAATTATAAGAAGTCAACGGGTAATATTCCGCACATAAAATTTCCGAGAGAGCGGGAGGAGGGGCGGATCGCCAGTTTTGAGGTAGGGATTGAGTTCTATGCAGCTTCGCGATCAAATCTGCTGCATTGTTAGCGTCCCGCGTGCAGTAGACCAGCTTCGTCGATTTGGAATTGAAAAGAAGGCTTCTGCATTGTTCCACTATGGGCTTCACGTTCCATGGAGGTTCAGCCCGGCCCGCTATGCTTTGTTGTGCGGTTGAACAGTCCGTTTCACGAGACCACTTCTCCCCGCCGTACTTGAGCGAACACTTCTTCTCCCACGTGCAATTGCTTTCGGACTTGAAACTCCAACCCGTGCAAGATCGCTAGGGTTTCGATTTGAACAGGGGAGGAGGCTCGTACCTGTTGCGTGAAGCCGTCGCTGAGTTCCCAGCTTGATCCCCCAAGATGCCGGCGACTGAGCCTACCAATTCGCCATGTACCCAGGAGCCGTCGACGTTGAGTTTCACCCTCCCTTCCTCCGGCGGTCTCCATTTTCTCTGTAAGTGCGGGTTTGTGGGTTTTCCATCCTCTGTTTTGAGCTGCCATCTGCTGAAATTTTGAAGATATGCTTGCGCCAGGTCCACAATGGTGTTCGGATTCGGTTATTGTGCTCTGAAGATGGAGTTATTTCGGGCTTTCCAAACGAACCACAGCACCGTTGCCACCAGCTCTCTCTCAGGTAGGGCTCAGTTACCTACAAAACTCTCCAATAGCCATCTATCAAACCGGGTTATGAAGTTAGGTTTACAAATAAGATTGATCCGTGGATCTATCCATATGTTCTTTGTCCATTTGTAGAGGAGGAACAAGTGTTCAGTGGTCTCTGGATGTGTGTTGCAGAGCGAGCAAATTGGGTCAAGTAACACCTTTCGTTTGTATAGATTCTCTCTTGTCGGGATTGCATTATGGCAAATACTCCATATAAAGATGTGCATCTTAGGGGGGATAGATAAACTCCATATCTTTGTCCATAATGTTTGAGGAGGCTGAAATGATGTTGAGGCTCTGTGATGTTCTGCTTCTGTTGTTTGTGCACATGCTTTGTTATATCCGCTTTTAACCGTGTATTTTCCCACTCGGTTACCCTTCCACACTAGGGTATCTTCCTTCTCGTTCAAGCTTAATGGGATAGAAAGAATTTCATTTGCTACTCTGTCTTCAGATAGGTTCAGCACCTCTATTTCTTTCCATCCTCTGTTTTCATCATTTATAAGTTCAGCCACAGTTATGGGGTCGTCTTTATTTGCCAGGCCACCTATCACTCTAGATTCCAGCCATTTGTCCTATTATATCATAGTTTGCTTGCCATCACCTACCCTCCATTGTACCTCTTCTTCAATAGCTTCTCTCCCCACCATAATGCTTTGCCAACCCCATGATGGGCGCTGCCCTTTTCCTGCTTTCCACATATCTCCATTTGGAAAATAAACTCCTTTGAAGATTCTGCTCCATAAGGTTGTGGGACATTGAGATAACCTCCAAGCTTGTTTTCCCAACATTGCCTTGTTAAAATTTATTAGATCTCTAAACCCTAACCCCCCTTCATCCTTCCTCATTTTCAATACTTTACATTTCTTCCAGTGCAGCCCGCTGCTTGTATCATTTTGTTTCCACCAAAAAGATGCGATTCTTCTTTCAATTGCTTTACATATGGAAATGGGTACTTTGAAGATCGACATGGCATATTGAGGAATGGCTTGTACAACACTTTTAATCAGCGTTTCTTTACCTGCTTTGGACAGAAGTTTCTCTTTCCAACCCTCCAATTTCATGTTTACTCTGTCTAGGATCCAATCAAACATCTCTTTTTTTGAAACGGCCCAGTCCGTCGGAATGCCAAGATACTTCCCTGTTTTGTCCATGATCAAGACTCTAAGTTCATGTGCCATATTCCTTTTCAGATTTAAAGGGCAGCCGCTGCTGAAACTCACTCCTGATTTATTGAGGTTGATTGCTTGCCCCGTAGCATAACAATACTGATTGAGGACAGCTGCTAGGTTTTGGCATTCTAAGATAGTCCCATCCAAGAAGAAAATAGAATCATCGGCAAAGAGAAGATGTGAGAGGGTTGGGCAATGCGTATTCAATGTTATCCCTTTTAAGCTCCCGTCTGCCATTGCCTTGTGCATTAGCCATGATAGAACATTCGAAACTAATATAAACAGATAAGGTGAGAGAGGATCACCTTGCCTTAATCCCTTGGATGGTGTGAAATAGTTCATAGGCTCCCCATTTACCTTCACACTAAAAGCAACTATTGAGACGCACTGCATTAGCAGCCCTACCCACCTTGAATCAAATCCTAGTTTCAGCAAACATTCACTCAGAAAATCCCACTCCACCCTATCATACGCTTTTTGCATGTCTAATTTTAGAATGGCTTGAAACTTCTTTTTTCTTTTCATAATTCTGAGCTAATGAATAACTTCTTGAACTATTAAAATATTGTCTTGAATTTGCCGCCCTTGCACAAAGGCACTTTGTTCGGTAGTAATAATTTCTAGGAGTCATCTCTTCAGCCTGTTTGCCAGCACTTTAACAATGATTTTATAGCTGAAATTACATAAGCTAATAGGTCTATACTGGTTTATACTTTCTAGATTTTTGACCTTCGGTATTAGGGAAATATGGGTTTGGTTTAGGGTGGGATCAAGAGTACCTGTCTCAAAAGAGCGATGTACTAGTTGAAAAATTCCCTGCTTGAGTTCCCCCCAATAATGCTGATAAAATTGCCCATTTAACCCATCAAGCCCTGGAGCTTTGAGTGCACCCAATTGGAAAACTGCCTTTTCTACTTCTTCAATTGTTACAGCTTCCATTAGATGTGCGTTCATTTCCTCGTTGACTCGACCGGGACATTGATTTAGGACTGGCTGGAAATTCCTCGTGCCCACGGTTTCATAAAGTGTTTGATAAAAATCCCTAATGTGTTGCTTAAGCATATTCGGCTCCCTGCACCATGTGTCATCATTTATCTTCAGCATTGTGATTTTGTTTCGCTGTCTTCTTTGCACTGTTGTGGCGTGAAAATACTTTGTGTTTCTGTCTCCCCATTTAAGCCAATTGATGCGCGCCCTAAGCCCCTAATACTTTTCCTCCCGTTTCCATAAAATTTCAATTTGATCCACAATATGCTGATATTACTCTTTGCTGTAATTTTCTGGATGCCTATTAGTGAGCTCTGTTAATCTTCTCTTTAGCTCTCTTATGCGAATGGCAGCATTTGGGAACTTATTTTTGCTCCATTTTGCTAGTTCTTTCGAGAGTTCTTGCACTTTGTCTGAAAAACTGCTTTCATTGAAGAGATTACTATCCCATGTTCACTTTATAAGCTCCTTACATTCTGCTTCTTCCAGCCAATAAGCTTCAAACCTGGATTGTTTTTTCCATTTCTAACTTTCTGGGTGCAACGCTAGTAGAAGTGGGCTGTGGTCCGAGCCAACAGCTGGGAGAACTTGCACTTCCGCATTTGGAAAGGTCACCCGCCAATCCATGGTACATATAGCTCGATCTAATCTTTTTTTAACCAAATCCTCCCCTGTTCTATTGTTTGCCCAAGTGTAGGCATAGCTTTTACTTTCAATATCCATTAGGGAACAATCATTCAAGAGGTCACGAAACGCTGTCATGCGGTTGTAATCTGCTGCCCTTTTTCCTACCTTCTCCCATACGTATAAAATTTCATTAAAATCCCCCATACAAATCCATGGAAGTAGGTTTTGTGAATGAATTTGCCTTACTTTGTGCTATAAGAGTATCGTCTCCCCGTAGTTGGTAGGGGCATAGAGAAAGGTTATTCTCATAAGGCATCCACTAGTCTTATCGGTGCATTCGATATCTATGAAAGATTTGTTGCTGGAATTCACTCTAACATCCACCTCTTCACTCCACATAAGTACTAAACCTCCTGCAATGCCTTCCGGGTTCTCTATAATTCTGTTTAGGAATTTTAGGTGTTTTATTACACCCTCTACCATCGACTCCTTGTTCTTAGTTTTCATTAAGAAAATCAAAGTGGGCCTTTCAAGAGTAATTAATGCTCTCAGCTCTTGGAACGTCAAGGGGTTGCCCAGTCCCTGACAGTTCCAGCTAATGATCTTCATGACGTATGTGGTGGCTTATTAGGGCTAGCCACCAAAGCCCAATCATTTCCTTCCTTGACTATCTGAACAGGTGTTTCCAGCAGCTCCATATCATCGATGAGTAAAATGGCATTTTCTATTGTTCTTTTCTGTTTTTTGGTTTTGTGGGTCTTCAAGGTTTTTTTTGCTATTGTTGTCCTCAGTCTGAAAGTGTGCTTTAAGAGGGTCAATACTTATGATCCGTTTCCCTTTATCTTTTTTGCCTTGGTCCATAGTCGGGCCTTCAATCAGATAGTTAGAAGAGTAACAATCTGCCATTTTCTTGTTACGAGTAGTGTTAGCCCGTTTCTCCAAGTCGTTTCTCACCTCTCGTTCCATTTATGTTTCTGTTATAGGCGTCTCGGGGATGACTTCTTCAACATCAGATTTTGTCTCTAATTTGCCATAGAAGGCTTCCCAATGAGGGCTGTGATCACGTACTTCCACCTTTAGCCAAGATCCGTACTCTCCTGCCTTATTTTTCGCCCATTTAGTCTGATCATAGGGAATTTCCTCACAATTTGTGGCATAATGACCGATTCTCCCGCATGAGTAGCAATAATGTGGAAGTCGTTCGTACTTAAATTCCACCCATAACTTCTTAGTCCCTATGTCCAATATAGCCCCTAATTTCAAAAGTAAATTCAAGTCCAATTCAACTCTCACATTTCCTACTTTGTTTGGACCATTTCCTTTTGCCTCCATTTGTATTTCCACAACTCATCCCACTCTCTCAGCCAAATCAGCAACCACGTCATCTCTAAAATGTCCTGGAGGTATTCCTCCCATTTGAATCCAGAAAGCACAGCAAGAAAAATCATAACAATGCTCTGGGATATCTGGTTTGCATTGCTTCAGAACTAGAAGGTTACTTGCAAAAGACCATGGACCTGTTTTTAGGATTCTATCTTTCTCTTCCTTGGGTTGAAAAACAAAAGAGAATAAGTGTCACGCCCCGAACCTCGAGCGCGCCAACATCCCACCTTGGTCATGCAAATGCGACATTCCCAGGTATAGTGTCGCCAACCCCATTCATTTATTATTGCGCAAGCGAACGTATTATAAAACCCCTGACAATAAAATACGGGATAGAAAAGCAAGAAACCAAATCCTACATAACACTTCCATAATTCAACAGAATTACAAACAGAGGTCTACGGCCAATAATCTACAAAAGACTGGCTTTTAAAAAGGAATTATCCTACGACCTATAAGTCGGGCACGTTCTCCAATCTTACGACTTCACCTCTGCAACTCCTCAAGGCCAACCAAAGCTATCTGGCCGCTCCGTCCACCAGGGACCTGAAATTTTAATCCCCAAACCGGGATGAGACAATGTCTCAGCAAGTTCAATCCCCTAAACCCCTATTAGAAAGAAAATACGCCCCGGGTGGCCTAGCCACATCACACAGAAGACTTACCTCGTCTCAGTTCCTTTCTGCAGGTTAGCACAATTCAAATAACTCAATCACAGGTAGTAATAATAATTCAAACAATTGGAACGCCATCACTTTCATATAAATCACAATTGTACTTAGCACGCATTCCAATTATTATTCACTGTCACACAAGGGCATAGCCTACTTGCAGTTCGGCTATCTACTAGCATATAACTAGGCATCGCCTCCCCACCTTGAAGCGCAGCTTCGTCAGTACGTCGACGGCGTTCCCGAAGGAGCATGGGCCCAGAATCAACTGTGACCCGCAACCACTGCGTGGGCATCCCATATAGGGGCAAGTCCGGCTCAACAGCCCCGGACGATTCCTCTTAGTTATCACACCGCCAAAGCATACTCGGCCCCAGGACACTTTATATTCTAATTCATGCTTCCACTTAAAATAGTGATCCCGGCCATTTTTCTTCATATTAAAAATATTCCAGAAATTACTCACGTGTGTGGGGACACGCTAATTTCAAATCAAAAAGCCAATATCTCACTTTTTCAAACCCCACTATTTAATATAATCATTAAAATCCAATTTTTGCATCAAAACCCGACACTTGGGTTTTTATTAATAAAATCTCTATTTACCACAATCATCACTCAATTTGCCACATACATTCATCAAATTCAAATTCTAAGGGCACAAAGAGCGATCAGCACGAAATTCTGAGAATTTAGGGTCCCAAAATAATTTTTCGAATTTATTAAATAATTAAATTTATTCCGAAAATTAATATAATAATATCCATATTTTTCACGATCCACGCTCAATTTATGATATCCAATCATCAATTTCAAAATCCGACTACACGGTAGCGATCGGCACGAAATTCTGAGCAACCGGGCTCAAAAATAATTTTTCCGTTTTTTTTTTTAATTATAATATTTTAATAATTTCGGATTATAATATAATATTATAATTTCCAGAATTTCGAAGCAATTAAATAATTCAGAATTAAAATCCTATTATGTCACAACAATGTTTATTATTAAGTAAACTCTCTTAGCCTTTAATTAAGCATACTTTAAATTAAACAAACATCCTAATCTAATTCACAATTAAATAAATTAAACTAACCACCTAAACTTAATTAACTTAGGCTAAACACACCTAAAGCATAATTAACCCTCTAATCGAGGTTTAGTGAGTTAAACTCACCGGATTAGCGAACCGAGCGGTCCAAAACGACGGGGACGACGCGAGGATCGACTTTCCTCAAAGCGGGCCGAGCATCCGGGCTCGGGAAGCCGGCCGAAACGGGCCAAAACCGAGCTGAAATACCCATTTTTCCATTTCTTTGGTTGCGGCCGAGAAGGGGCCGATCGGCGGCGGTTCGGGCGCGGGGACGGCGGAGGAGGACCGGCGGAGTTTAGACGGGCGGGCGGCGGCGGGCGAGGCCTCACGGCGGCGGACGAGCCCGGCGGCTCTTGCGCGGCTGAACAGCGGCTCGGGATGCCGGCCAAGCGCGGGCGCGCGGCGGCGGCGGAGCGCGAGACGACGGGCGACGACGGCGGTCCAGCCCGACGGCTTTGGCTGCTCCGGTGACCAAGCGGCGGCGACGACAGCTGGACGGAGGGGATGGAGCTCGGCTGGCGCGGACGAAGCCGGAGGCGGCGGAGGCAATGCGGCGACGAGCCGGGCGACGCGCACGGACGACGGCAGCGGCGATGGCTCCGGCGAGCCGACGAGCCGGGCGAGGCGGAGGGCGGCGGCGCGTCGAGCGAGCGAGAGGGGGCGGCCGGCGAGCTGCTGGTTTTCTTTCCGTTCACCCCTCTCTCTCTCCTCTTTTTCAAAATCCAACAAGCTTCCTTGATTCAAGGAAGAAGATGATGGTGATAGGCCACCTTTCCAAGAACAAATCCTCACCCTCCACTTGTTAACATCCTAGCCACTCTTGCCCCACACCATGACACCATCAAGTGATGTCATACTCCACTAACTCAATCCCCCCACAACATTATTCAATAGGTGCAATTTATTTTTCCGCCGGGGCATAAAATCTCGTACAACAAATTCTTCAATTCCACTTGATTCTCTTCCAATTGAATCAAATTGAAGTTCATAAAATTAATCCAATGTCACCACACTTCAATTAACATCTTCACTGATCCGTAGAACCAACTTAAGTTCTAAAAGTACGACCAAAAGCGGGCCTACTAATTTCTCGAGCCAATTTAACCATTTTTCGATTATTTTGCTGAAAAACTCGGCTTGTATGAAAAATCTTCCGAAGATGAGTTAATATTCATAAAATGATTTGTGACACCCAGACTTCCAATTTCTGAATTCGATCTCAATTCCACGGTTAATTTCACTTTGGCACGATACTAGCGCGACCCAACCTACCGGGTAGCCTTTAGAAATTTTCATGCATTTGACCTGTGGTTGATCATCTCAAGCCACAATGTACATCTTTGAAACATGGGCGACTTTCGGTTGTCGGGGTAATCTCAAGGTTTCAAATACGAACACAGGGTACCCAATCGATAGAAAAGCCGGTCCAGTATCGATCGACAAGGATTATGCGATCCGGTGGAATCACCCACACTCGATCACATGCCTCCGTCGAGTCGACCTATCTCTGGTCTCTCCTCAATTTTTATTTGTGCCGTAATGACCCCTGCAGATTAGCTCGGTCGAAAGGTCGCTTCCTGGCCAAATTCTCGAGTCTGATGCATTAGAATTTCTTAACGACTTCACCCGATAGACTAGTTTTCACATGAGTGGCCGACTCAAGGAAAAGAACTATATGCATGCCAACGAAATGCCCGTCTCAATTTATTGAAAATAGAATCGGAAAATCGAGATGTCACAACTCTTCCCCTCTTATAAAAATTTCGTCCTCGAAATTTAAACATTTACCAATTCTGAAACAAAAAGGTGGGGGTACATTCGTCTCGTATAATCTTCTATTTCTCAGGTTGCTCCTTCTGTACCAATGCTGCCAGATCACTGCTACCTTGCCCAAACCACTTCGGATACAAAATACTAAACACTTGCCCACTTAAAATTCCAAAGGTCTTCAACACAAAATCTGCGAAGCTAAACTGGCGATTTTGAGCAGTCTCTAAACTGTCCTTAATAATTGCGACTGAATCACTGATTTCTGAACCAACTCTGGACTTGCAATTTTCTGATCCCCGATCTCATCTCAACAACTGAAGTTCTGAACACTCTGCTCTACACTGACTAAAAAGAAACTATCTGACTAATCTGCTGAAACTGAGAACATTTGGTCGAAGATTTGATATAACTCTGACACTAATCACGGCAACTGCAATCACTGACTACTGTACTGACCCAGGCCTATGATCTTTCTTTCGCTGACTTTGTCTCAGCAATTGAAATTCTGCACTCTCTGCTATGCACTGCTTTAAGAAGGAACCATCTGAAAGCTCTGCAAACTTGGAACATTTGATCTAAATTTGAAATACAATTCATCCCCGGCACTCCATGCAGATGAATTATATAATATACACACACTTTGGTGTACCCACTGTGTGACAAGACAGAATCTCCAATTTCTGAAATCGAACTTAGATTGGCGGTTAATTTCACTCCGACACGCTTTTAGTGTGACCTAGGCTACTAGCTAGCTTTCAGAGCTTTTTAGGACAAATGACCCGTGGTCGATTTTCTTCGAGCCACGATGAACCCACTCGACACATTGGCGACTCTCGAGGGTCGTGAAAATCTCGATGATTCAAATACGGACACATGGTATCAAAACAACAGTAAAATCGAATTAGTATCAGTTGACGAGAGTTTTCCAATTTAGTGGAGTCACCCACGATCGGTCATTCATCTCAGTCGAACCGACCTACCTCCGATCTTAATTCGATTTTTAACTGTGCCGTAATGATCTCTAAAGATGAGCACGGTCGAGAAGTCGATTCCTGGTCAAATTATCAAGTCTATTTGCCTTAAAGTCCTTAATAACTCACCCAACTAGTCTAGTTATCTCATAAGTGGCCAACTCAGAGAAAAATACTGTAATCGCGTCGATAAAATGCCCAATTTAACCAATCGAAATCAGAGTCTGAAAATCAGGATGTCACACACTCAAAACAAGATCTATTCGTACTGTCTGTACAACGCTGAAGTTGCTATGATGAGCTTCCCATAAGATATCTTCTTTAATCTCTGCATTATCAATTACACACAATCATCCTCAGAACCTTAGCGTTCTGTCTTCAGAAATCTGAAAATCAACCTCTCTCTCATCTGCGTACTCTTATAGAGTCTTCTGAATTTCTGAATCTGTCCACTGAAGCGATTTGATTCTGATCTGAACTTTCAGCTCAATTCTGAGGGTAGTCATAAGATTCAAAAGGTGGCCTACCTTAGATTTGAAAAATGAATTTCGAACTTTCTCAAATAAGATCCAATCCTCGAGTACCAACTGTGCAACTAAGGACTCTCGACTCAGTGCATCTGCGACTTTGCTCACCTTTCCAGAGTGATACAAAATATCATAGTCATAATCCTTCATGAGTTCCATCCAGCAACGCTGTCTCATATTCAACTCCCGAGGTCTCAACTGACGGGACGCATGTGCAACAACTCTATCTTGCTACATCAACAAGCAACCAAATCCTTTAAACGACGCATCATTGCAGATCTTATAACTTTCAGGACCAGATGGAATGGTCAGCACAGGTGCGGTAGTCAGCTTCTGCTTAAGCTCTTGAAAACTACGCTCGCACTCATCTGTTCACACAAACTTTTCTTTCTTCTTCAACAGTCTCGTCAATGGTAACGCTAACGTTGAAAACCCGTCTACGAACTATCTGAAATATCCTGTTAATCCTCAAAACTTCTGATCTCTGTCACTGTAGGCAATCTCGGCCAACTGTTCACTGCTTTAATCTCGGGCAGGGTCTACGAAGATTCCTTCTCTTGAAATCACATGACTTAGGAACGCCACACGAGTCACCCAAAACTCGCATCTGATAAGCTTATTGTAAAATCCAACAGTACTCAAGGTCTGGAGTACCATCTTCAAATGTCTCTCGTGCTCCTCAGCACTCTTTGAACACACCAGGATAACTTCAATGAACACGATCACAACTGATTCAGGTACCCTTAAACATTCTGCTCATTAGACCCAAACAACCAGCTAAGGTGTCCATCAAACCACTCGGTATTAGAGTGAACTCACAACTGCTGTATCGAGTGCGAGATGCTAACTTCGGTATTTCTTTCTTCTTGATCCTCAACTGATGATACCCTAACCTTAAGTCGATCTTGAAGGATATCAATGCACAACCACAACAAACCATCTTTCTACTTCACGAATAGAACGGGTGCTCCCCAAGGTGATGCACTGGAACGCATGAATTCCCTATTCAACACTTCCTGCATCTGCACCTTCAGTTCTTTTAACTTGAGTAACACCATCCGGTAAGGAGTCTTAAGGACTGGCTCTGTTCCGGGTGCTAATTCAATCGCGAACTCCATTTCTCTTTCTGACTAGAAACTTGACAATTCTTCAGAAAATACCTTAGAAAACTTATGTACCACGATTATATTCTCCATATTCGGCTCCTCAACTGACGCATTCATTACAGCTGCCATGTAGATTCGATAACCAACAACCTGAACCAAGTCATCTTTAGTGACGAATAACAGGGATCGAAGGTCCTTTTTGACTTTCAGTAATTCAAAACTTTCATACACTAACTAAACAAACTGAATTATATCACTGCCACGATTCATAACAGCAGAAAGCTCCTCGAGCCAAACCTTTTCATAAATGACTCCCAAGTCATACATAAGCAAACCCATCAGGTACAATTATAGTCAAAGACTCATCTTCCTATTACTTTATTACAACAATGGAAATTCCACAACCTTTACTCAAAATCCTGTTGCGCTACTCTGATAAAACATCTCAAAAACATTTTTCCCTTGGTCGATGCTTGGTCGACCCACTCATGCTCTTTCAGCCATCCTAGTGGCGTTCTATCTGCAATAACGGTACTTACGCTCTCACAGACTTACGCGGATAGTTCTTAACCCGATGGCCGTGCTGGCCATATTCAAAGCATGCTCCACTTTTACTCTGACACTAGGCTGACTCATGCCTCCTTTTCCACAAACTTGGCACACAATTAGGGAGTCATCTACCTCCTATCAAGGAATATCATTCACATTTCTTTGCACCGAGGTCTGTCCCAAGTACCCCACTAAATGTCTCGAAGCATGCTTCTTTTGCTCTGTCTTATCAATGGCGGTGTCAGGAAAAACTGTGATTCCATCTGTCTATACGGACAATCTTTGATCAAAAGACTATACTGGCTACCCCTTGTAACAAATCATTTCTCTCTTACAGCACGGAACAAATCCCTTTCTTTTCTTGCAAACACGGCACACATCGATCGAGTTGAACACTGACTTTCCAACTCTACTCTTCCGGTTAGGTGAAACAGGGCACCTTTCTTCTGACATCGGCCTTTCTCCCCAATCGATTTCCATCTCTGTCTAATTGAACCTTGACTCAGATACAGCGGCTTGATCCTCGATCACAACTCCAGATTAGGCCTCAACAGGCATGGCAATAACAACAGTCACAACACTGGTAGCAGTAGAAACAACGGCAACAGCAACAGCTCGGTCCTGAACTCATTGACCCCACAAGCTTCCAAGGAACACTAGCGCCTGAACGATCCCAACGAATCTAAGACCGTTCAGTGCTGCTACACTCTAAGTACCGACTTGCGACGGTACTCTCACATTCGCGCTGGCCTAAGCCTGCGCTCTACCTCGGGTACCGACTCTTGTCAGCATCCTACCTCGAGGTATAGGTCCTACCGACCTTCTCCAAGGAGTCCTCCACTCCTGGTCACTCATCCTACAGGCTCTTTATAGACACTTGCTTTCCGATTCCAACATCAGGTTAGAATTTGAGCAACCCCACAAACAAGCTACCAAACAGCTATCAATCACATGCATCGGCATATTAAAAGCCTTTCCTACTAACTATCCCATGACTCATCGCACCTTATCACTCCATACACAGACCATGCTCTGATACCACTTAAACGGGGATGTCACGCCCCGAACCTTGAGCGCGCCAACATCCCACCTTGGTCATGCAAATGCGACATTCCCAGGTATAGTGTCGCCAACCCCATTCATTTATTATTGCACAAGCGGAACGTATTATAAAACCCCTGACAATAAAATACGGGATAGAAAAGCAAGAAACCAAATCCTACATAACACTTCCATAATTCAACAGAATTACAAACAGAGGTCTACGGCCAATAATCTACAAAAGCGGCTTTTAAAAAGGAATTATCCTACGACCTATAAGTCGGACACGTTCTCCAATCTTACGACTTCACCCTCGCAACTCCTCAAGGCCAACCAAAGCTATCGCCGCTCCGTCCACTAGGGACCTGAAATTTTAATCCCCAAACCGGGATGAGACAATGTCTCACAAGTTCAATCCCCTAAACCCCTATTAGAAAGAAAATACGCCCGGGTGGCCTAGCCACATCACACGAGAAGACTTACCTCGTCTCGGTTCCTTTCGCGAGGTTAGCACAATTCAAATAACTCAATCACGAGGTAGTAATAATAATTCAAACAATTGGAACGCCATCACTTTCATATAAATCACAATTGCACTTAGCACGCATTCCAATTATTATTCACTTTGTCACACAAGGGCATAGCCTACTCGCGGTTCGGCTATCTACTAGCATATAACCGGGCATCGCCTCCCCACCTTGGAGCGCGGCTTCGTCGATACGTCGACGGCGTTCCCGAAGGAGCATGGGCCCCTGTAATCAATCAGCTGCGACCCGCAACCTTTGCGTGGGCATCCCATATAGGGGCAAGTCCGGCTCAACAGCCCAGGACGATTCCTCTTAGTTATCACACCGCCAAAGCATACTCGGCCCCAGGACACTTTATATTCTAATCCATGCTTCCACTTAAAATAGTGATCCCGGCCATTTTTCTTCATATTAAAAATATTCCGAAATTACTCACGTGTGTGGGGACACGCTAATTTCAAATCAAAAAGCCAATATCTCACTTTTTCAAACCCCACTATTTAATATAATCATTAAAATCCAATTTTTGCATCAAAACCCGACACTTGGGTTTTTATTAATAAAATCTCTATTTACCACAATCATCGCTCAATTTGCCACATACATTCATCAAATTCAAATTCTAAGGGCACAAGAGCGATCAGCACGAAATTCTGAGAATTTAGGGTCCCAAAATAATTTTTCGAATTTATTAAATAATTAAATTTATTAGAAAATTAATATAATAATAATATCCATATTTTTCACGATCCATTTCGATTTATGATATCCAATCATCGATTTCAAAATCCGACTACACGGCAGCGATCGCGCACGAAATTTTGAAGAACCGGGGTCAAAAATAATTTTTCCTTTTTTTTTTTTTTTAATTATAATATTTTAATAATTTCGGATTATAATATAATATTATAATTTCCAGAATTTCGAAGCAATTAAATAATTCAGAATTAAAATCCTATTATGTCACAACAATGTTTATTATTAAGTAAACTCTCTTAGCCTTTAATTAAGCATACTTTAAATTAAACAAACATCCTAATCTAATTCACAATTAAATAAATTAAACTAACCACCTAAACTTAATTAACTTAGGCTAAACACACCTAAAGCATAATTAACCCTCTAATCGAGGTTTAGTGAGTTAAACTCACCGGATTAGCGAACCAAGCGGACCAAAACGACGGGGACGACGCGAGGATCGACTTTCCTCAAAGCGGGCCAAGCATCCGGGCTCGGGAAGCCGGCCAAAACGGGCCAAAAACGAGCTGGAATACCCATTTTTCCAGCTGCTGGTTGCGGCCGAGAAGGGGCTGATCGGCGGCAGTTCGGGCGCGGGGGACGGCGGAGGAGGACCGGCGGAGCTTGGACGGGCCGGGCGGCGGCCAGGCGAGGCCTCACGGCGGCGGGGACGAGCTCCGATAGCTCTTGCGCGAGCTGAACAGCAGCTCGGGATGCCGGCCAAGCGCGGGCGAGCGCGGGCGGCGGCGGAGCGCGAGACGACGGGCGACGACGGCGGTCCTGGCTTCGACGGCTTCGGCTGCTCCGGTGACCAAGCGGCGGCGACGACAGCTGGACGGAGGGGATGGAGCTCGGCTGGCGCGGACGAAGCTGGAGGCGGCGGAGGCGGTGCGACGACGAGCTGGCGACGCGCACGGACGACGGCAGCGGCGATGGCTCCGGCAGCGACGAGCTGGCAGGCGGAGGGCGGCGGCGGCGTCGAGCGAGCAGAGGGGGCGGCCGGCGAGCTGCTGGTTTTCTTTCCGTTCACCCCTCTCTCTCTCCTCTTTTTCAAAATCCAACAAGCTTCCTTGATTCAAGGAAGAAGATGATGGTGATAATAGCCACCTTTCCAAAACAAATCCTCACCCTCCATTTGTTAACATCTTACTCACTTGGCTTCACACCACGACAGTGATGTCATACTCCACTAACTCAATCCCCCTCAACATTATTCAATAGGTGCAATTTATTTTTTTCGCAAAGGCATAAAATCTCGTACAACAAATTCTTCAATTCCACTTGATTCTCTTCCAATTGAATCAAATTGAAATTCATAAAATTAATCCAATGTCACCACACTTCAATTAACATCTTCACTGATCCGTAGAACCAACTTAAGTTCTAAAAGTACGACCAAAAGCGGGCCTACTAATTTCTCGAGCCAATTTAACCATTTTCTGATTATTTTGCTGAAAAACTCGGCTTGTATGAAAAATCTTCCGAAGATGAGTTAATATTCATAAAATGATTTGTGACACCCAGACTTCCAATTTCGAATTCGATATCAATTCCACGGTTAATTTCACTTTGGCACGATACTAACGCGACCCAACCTAGGGTAGCCTTTAGAAATTTTCATGCATTTGACTGTGGTTGATCATCTCAAGCCACAATGTACATCTTTGAAACATGGGCGACTTTCGGTTGTCGGGGTAATCTCAAGGTTTCAAATACGAACACAGGGTACCCAATCGATAGAAAAGCCGGTCCAATATCGATCGACAAGGATTATGCGATCCGGTGGAATCACCCACACTCGATCACATGCCTCCGTCGAGTCGACCTATCTCGGTCTCTCAATTTTTATTTGTGCCGTAATGACCCTGCAGTTAGCTCGGTCGAAAGGTCGCTCCCGGCCAAATTCTCGAGTCGATGCATTAGAATTTCTTAACAACTTCACCCGATAGACTAGTTTTCACATGAGTGGCCGACTCAAGGAAAAGAACTATATGCATGCCAACGAAATGCCCGTCTCAATTTATTGAAAATAGAATCGGAAAATCGGGATGTCACAATAAGCCTGGCTCTTTTTGTAGACAAGCAACTGATTCTGTTTTCCATGCCTTCTTCATCGTATTGGTGAGGCTGGAAAGTTAACATTAGGTTTGGAGAATAGCTTACCAAACAGAGTAAGATTACATTCCTGCCTTTTGGTAAGCGGGATTTCGGTCAAGACCTCAACAACATCACTGGCTGACCAAAAATCTCCTAAGCTTTTACATAGAGCAGCTAATCGTAATTCGTTCTCATTCTCACCTTCCATTTCATCGATTTTCAGGTTGTCTCGCTGCCCTTAGTCTACACTGGTCTGAGTCTGGGTCACTCTTCTTTGCCTATCTTTGGCGGAGAGCCAGGGCCACTTGTCTTAAATTCTTCAGAACACGAGACTGGGTTTCTCGATAGAGGCAAAGGTTGGGTCAATCGAAATTGCTGGATCTTCTTATGGGTATTGGTAATGCTGAAGATCGGTTTGGAATTAGATTGAAGGGGGCTATGTTGAACCTAGTATTGAAGGATTGAATCAATGGAAGGGGACCCTGTGGAACTGGAGTGGAATGACTGAGAATGGCGATTCTAGTAACTATAAGAAAGAAACCGTGAAAAACCTGGTGGTGTAGAGAGGAAAGGGTTGTGGTTCGTATATGGGTTTTTGGTTTTTCAAAATGGGAATCTGGGAAAGGATGAGGTTAGGGTTCTGAAATCGGCTTACTAGATCTAAAGTGCTCTCAAGGCCATCTTGGGTGAGCAGCAACTCCAGCATCATGGTGGTTGTAGGGAGCGATTTGCGCTAAACGCCATTGAAGAAAAAGGGGAAACTCTGCCCAAGTGGTAGAGAGGAGCTCTCGGGGAGAGAGAGAAACTAATTTCTTTTGATGTAAATTGCCAGCGACCTTTTTTTTTTTTTTTTTTTTTGGTCGAGTCCTACTCTATTCCTACTCTACACTCACTCTCGGACTTTTACCCGTCTCTTGCGGGCGTGGGAGTCGAAACCCACTCCCGAAACTTACGCGTCCCCACCCCATCCCCCTTAAGAAGGTGGGGATTTGAACCCTCACTTCCCCTTCCATGTTGGAAGGGTGGCTGGGGCGATTCCCAGTGGTTTTCAGCGACCTTGACTTGCCCCCAATCTGAAAAAGAAAAAAAAAGTCAATAAAGGAAACGCAAAAACCAAAAAAGTTACTAAAAATTTTCTATGCTAGCATTTGCCATTACAAGTAGGACAAGTCAATATCCTCGTTAGCAAATTTTAGCCTAAATTGATTTGGATAAACTCCATAATTGACAAAACGTGAAAATATTTATGACTAAATTAACATAATTGAAAAGTTTAGAATTAAAATAGCACAAAAGTAATAGGTTTAAAACTTTTTTCGGTAATTTTCTCTATCTGCATACAAATATAAAATATATATATATATATATATATATATATATATATATATATATATATATATATATATATATATATATAGACATATTCGTTCTATTTACGTGTTTAATTTTCTAGAAAAAATTACTCTTTTCATCCCGTGGTTTGTTTACTAGCGAACTAGCCATTCTACATCATCCATTAGTTAATTTGTTAGAAAAGGAAGGAAAAATTTATGGAAGTATCATTGCAAGATGCAAAGTACCGAAACCCGTTTTGTAAACATTTCGAACCGATTTTTCTAGCAAAACAGGTCATATATTGTCATGTTTCTCACACCTATCTCCTCATATCACTTTCTCCATCGCACATTCTGCTTCGTGGGATTTTCATCTTTCGTTACGGTATTAGCTTCTCGATTGGTAAAATGGTGGGAATGGGGGACCAACATCGGTGACTCCTCCTGACCGCTACCATAGAATTCCATACTTACGATAAATAAATAAATTTAAAAAAAAAACATTTGATTTCAGCCATGGCTATTACTCGTCATAGCAATCTCGTCATTGCTGCCCCACCACGGATTTAGTGAGAGAATATAATCATACCCACTTAAGCGGATACTCACTTGCCTTTTTTTTTTTTTTTTTTTTTTTTTTTTGGGGGCCTTTTGGGCCTTGGATCTTCGGGCCTTCGTGTCGTACTAGTTTATGTTTGGATTGGAAAAAAAAAATTCTCTTTGCCGTTTAAAGAAAGAGCAACAACCATATGTGCTCATTCCCATGAGAGCCCTTCTTTCTTTTATTTCCTCGAATCTTTTGTACTCATCATAGTCTTAAAGTAGGAGAGACTTTCGTGTTATATTCGAGGGAAATCACCTGATCGATTCTAAATTTATTATATGGATTCCAATTCACTCATAACTTTTCGAAATTTCTCATTTTAGTCCTAAATATTTACGCGAAATCCTAGTAATCTTTCTAGCAAATTTTTTGCCGGCCAGTAGGACAACCGAATATGCCTAGACAATCACGTTAGCCATTTTCGGCAAAAGTTGACTAGAATGATTATATTGAAATTTCGAGCAAAGATTTGTAACTAATTTGGCAAAAATCGAAAGTGTAAGACTGAATTGACATCCGTACGATAAGTTTAAGACGGATTGAAGTTCTCTCTATTCGAGCATGTTATGGTGTAAGCTAACTCACATCGAGATCACACGTGTGCTATTCAATTTATTATTCAAAAGACACTTTTATGATATTCCAAGTGTATCGTATAACATTATGACATAATATTGAAAAGTTGTTTGATATCGGTGTGTCTTATAACTGGATCCAAAAGAGACAAGAAGGCAATTTGGACAAAAGGGGAAAAGGACACGAGGCGAAGGAACTCGCATAAAAAACATGGCGCATGATGTGCACGTGCCTTTAGGAATGTGGTAACGAACCTGACGAATGACGGGTTGGGCTCGGTTTTCTCCGGTCTAGGGCAACCTTCAAGTGCTGCGCTAATTAAGTGAGAAAAAAACTGAAAGTTAGGCAGATGGCTTGAGTGTCCCCAGTCCTATTATTATAATATAGCAAATACTGAAAAGGGAAATAAAGAATTGTGCTGAATGTAATTTTGTCAAAAGTTCAGTGATTTGTCGGAAACTGTGCTTAAACCCCAATCATAATGTCTTACGTTTTTTTCGTGATTCTTATATAAAGATATCGTAACGCACAAAAACTTAAATACTTTACAATTAACAGGTAAGGTTTACTTTTGTTTTTTCATCCGACGATCATCAATATATTTGGAATCCACTCTCCACGAATCCCGTTTGTTTTGACGTAAAAGAAATCCCGCAAAGGAAATGTTTCCTACTTAGCAAAAATAATATAAAAAAAATCTTTAATCATCCCGTATCGTTTTTTGAGTTTGAGATAAAGGTAAATATTCCAAATCTAGTGAATTCATCACATTTTAAGGAACTTCCCTACTACAGTCTATAGCATAGTTATCCATTTAAGATATGGTCTAACGATGTCACACACAACGATCTAAATATCACTAACTTGGAATCAACGAGCTTACATACGAGACAGTTCACTCTGTCCCATCTGGTCCTTCTTCCATATAAATACATTCAATCCAAAACTAAATCTAATTCATCCTTCTCCCATGAAAATTGATCCAAATAAAAATATATACAAAACCTAAGGGCTGTTTGGCAACTTGCCCAACAAATCCAAATTCCGATTTTTTGTTAGGAATCGGTTTGGGACGAGAATCGCGTTTGGTAAACTTTTTGTTCCGGGAACAAATTTGTTCCAGGAACGATTTTGGACAAGATTTGAGAATAAAAAAAATTTGATTCTACGTCCGAGAATCGAAAAAGAATCAAAATGGTAAAACCCTTGTTCTTCTCTTTCAACATCTCGGTTGCCGTTCGCCATCGCCCGCCGCCGTCCGCCGCCGCCCGCCGCCGCCACCGCCGCCGCCGGTCCGCCGCCGGTCGCCGGAGGCTCGCGAGCCACGGCGAGGTCCGGGCGAGCTCGCGGAGGCAAGCCCGGCCACGGCGAGGCTCGGCCTCGCCAGATCGGGCGAGGCCCGGCCTCGCCAGGTGGCGAGCCGGCCTCGCCCGGCACGCGAGGCCGACGGGGCCACCGGCGGGCCGGGCGAGCCTCGCCGTGGCCAGGCGAGCCTCACGGTAGGCGGGCGAGGCTCGGCCTCGCCGGATCGGGCGAGGTCGAGCCTCGCCGGTGGCTGGCGAGCCTCGCCCGGCCGCCGGTGAGGCTCGGCTCGGCCACCGGCGAGGCTCGCTCGCCCGCCGCCGGTGGCCAAGTTGGCCTCGCCAAGGCCGGGCGAGGCCGGCCGGCCACCGGCGAGGCTCGGCCTCGCCGGCGCCGCCACCGAGGCTCGGCCGACGAGGCCGGAGCCTCGCGAGGGCCGGCGACGCTCCGGTGAGCGCGCCGGCCCTCGTCTCGGCCAGGTCGCCGGTCCGGCGACCAAGCCAAATGAAGAAGAAGAAGAATAGGAAAAAGGGAAAAAAAAAAAAAAAAAAAAAAAAAAGGAAAAAAAGTAAAAAAGTAAAGAAATTATTTAAAAATTATTTAAAAATCAAAAGAAATTAATTTGGAACAAATCAATTAATACGGTACCAAACGCAATTCTATTCAGGAATCAAAAATTTTGAACGAGTTACCAAACGCACTTTTTACTCGAGAATCGTTAAGGGAACAGAATCAAAAAGAATCGGTTAGTCGGAATCGCCCCAGGAAGCAGAATCGTTACTAAACGCGCCTAAGTAAATGAAAAACAAAAAAAACAAAGCACATTAAGCTCTTCTTTTTCACAACACATTAAGCTCTTCAATGAATAATTTATCCAAGATAGATGCTCCAAAGGGACTACAATCCCTCTCTCTCTCTCTCTCTCTCTCTCTCTCTCTCTGAGGGACGCGACGCGAGTAATTTCACCTGCTTCACACGACAAGCAACGCCCAACCCGCACGTCACAACATCCTTTGATATCCCAGAAAAGCCAAAGCCAGCGATACTTGCCAAAACGATGGCTCCCCTCCCTCCTCCGTTCTTGACCATTCTCTCGTCACCTGCTCTCTTTTCGTCGCGAGATTTTACTCGAAAGATCGCACCTTTACCCCGTCATTCACTCCCCCCCGCAAGAAACCCACGAGCGAATCGAGAGCCGGAACCTTCCGCCGCAGCCTTTCCACGGAAACGACAGCAAAAGCTTGCACCTTTTGATAAAAAGGTACTTTTATTCACTTTTCTAATGCTTGCATACAACAAAAGAAGAAGGAAAGAGGCCATATCATCTAATGCATGGCATGGGGAATTAGAACTAACCTCTAAGCTCTTTCTTCTTTGTCTGTGCTGCTTCTGGGGCCGTTGTTCCCAAGATGAGATTGTAAAGGAGACAGATCAAATGCTTACGCTGAATGGCTTCAGACGGCAAGCACATTTCTAGCCCGAGAGGTGATATCCCTTCGCGGAACCTCGTCAACATCTCCCCGACCTTCCTATCTATGGACTCACCTTCTTCATTTTCTCTCACTCCGTTCATCGAATTCTCAGCCTGCAACATTATTTTCCTCGGCACAAAGGTCCGAATTTGATTCTCCACCATCATCACGTCTTTGCCTTGCTCACATTTATGGGACCTAAGCGAGTCGAAGGGCCAAATATCCCGTGTTACAAAAATTAGATGGCGGTTAGCGTGTTTTGTTTATTTAGCTATAAATTAAACTTGATTAGCGAGTGTCACTAGCAAAATGCGGGATTTTTAAGAATTTCTCCTGAATTTTTATGATTAACTAAAGCTCACAGCAAGGAGGAAGATTTTCCAACTGAAGACTTCTTAGTTTTGTCTCCATTCCACTAAATCATGTGAACTCTAGGCATTTCACTCAATGATAACTTTGGTTTTATTAGGGTTCAAGTGGGGCAAGTGGGAGTTCATTCTGACCTCAAGGTTTTGAACTTTCCCGCAATGCGAACTTCTTGTTAGGAGCTATCTTGATTCTTGACATGTACTGTAGTTGAATCTGTGCCTTAAAATTGCAGATACACCAGAGAGAGTCCTGATTTATAAAGCCTTCCTTGTTTTATGTGTTTTTGTTTCTTTCTACAGCTTTTCTTCCCATTCTCTTTTTTTTTTTTTCCCAATGCTTGATTGCTGAGAAAAAAAGCTTCCATATCTTCTTGGATTAGCATCAAGATGAACCCACTAATGCAATGACTTAGAACAACTGGAAGAACACAACACTAAACTTACCTTCGTGACCTAATCCGATTATATCCGCGCTCACTATTCTTCTCATCGCATCTCACCGACGGATTATATATATACACACACACAAATCAAACTGAGAGATAAGTGTCGAATCATGTAACATTCATCTAGGCAAGTAACTAAGTAGGATTTACAGTTTTTTTTTTTTTTCTTCCGAAGAAACTAGATGCAGATATCTGTATTCCACCACTACAATGACATGGAAGTATGATCATAAATTAAAAGTAAAACCCCTTTAATGCAAAGATAAGAAAAAGGAGTCCTCTTGGATTAGTCGGAATGAAATGTAAGAGCGAAATAAAACGTATTGGAATTGGAATTGCATGTCTTTATTAATTAAAACACAACAGGATTTAACCACGGCAATGAACAACTGAACAAAATTTTATTCTTGCACTAGCTCGAGTGGATCTACAGAGGATAGTAATGAATCCACCTTTGAAACATCTCGTAACATTCTCTGCGTTTGTATTCTGGAGACGAGTGACCGGCTCCCTGTATCAATGGCATTAAGAGAGGGACAAAAGTATTATGACAACAAAAACTACTCAATGAGGAGGAACGGTGGCATTGAAGTCTGAGTTCTCTTACCTTTAATGTTGCGTAGGTCAATCGGTATCCATCATCTGTATACTTCCTCGTGTACCTATGGAAACATGGTCAAATTGGAAGCTCTTACATCATTGAGGACTCAATAACGGGAGAAGTAAGTTCAAGTGAAAGCTAGCAGTAGACCGAACTCTTTGTGAGCTTACCCGGCTACTTGGCCATCCACAAACCACGGTCTCCAATCTGTATCGATCGTTAAATTAAGCCATTTTATCCACTCTTCGATACCATTGTGTGGTATTAACATGTCATGATCACCACTGCAACGAACGTGTTACTCATCACCGGTCGAACAAAGTAATTCTTCTTTTCTGTTGAATTTCACATTTGCCAAAAATGTTCCTAAACTATTGCATATGTCGGTTTTAGCAGTTTTTACCTGAAAACTAGAACTTGCATGCCCAGGCGGGTGAGATTCTTATGATAATCGAGAACATTGTCAACATCATAAGCGTAGGCTGCTAAGGAATTATTACACCTGAAAAATTCGCTGACTGTCCCCTGCAAATTGACACGATGAGATACAATTATTTGCTCAGTTCTCTCAGGAGGGAATAAATTTTAACGTGATGATCATTGGCAAATCATGTACATACCGGCCGAACATGAAGAGCCTCCTGTACGCCTGGATAATTACCCCATACATCGACAAGATAATAATCGAAGTACTGTCACATTCACTGAAAGTATTAGAAGACAGATTTATAGAGAGAGAGACACACACACACACACACACCTTGCACCAAAAGTCGCGAGGTCTTGGGAGCGACAGGCCATGATCCTTGGTGAACTCTTGGATGGACCTCCTGTTCTTCTCTTGGTTTGACATTGCTAATTTGAAAGCTTCCTTCGATTTTGGTGAAATGAAAGCACAAGCAGGGTCAAGAACATTTGCTTGGCTGATCAATTCAATTAGCTGCAAATAAGACAGGAAGAACCAAAAGTCTCTGCTCAAACTTCATGTTCACTTAATTTCAAACCGAAAAATAGTTCTTATGCATCCGTTAAGGATGCCCATTCTCTAACCTGGTCGTAGGCTGCCAGATCCTCTGTGCAGTTCGTGTTTGTCGACTCCACAAAATTCCCACCACAATTTACTTCTAAAGACTGACAAATACCGAAGGATGTATAATTCGATTATACCGAAGATTTGCAAATGCTCAATTAGTCTTGCGTCGATGAGTTTAACATATGATTTGTTGTTCATTTACCTCATAAAGTGCATCTGAAATGAGGGCCAACCTATGAGCGAATGGAACTTTTGCGTTAAGTTCAAGATCTGTGTGCGTGTGGGGACATGATAGTATAATCCCCTGAAAATGATTTAACGAAGAGAAGAACCGTACATTAACACAAGATACAGTTTACGCCAAATTTAAGAAGGAAAAGTTAAGATGAGGAGCAAGCTTTTTCCATACCTTAAGGTGGACATATGGTTTAAGTCCAGCTTCATTCCCTGCAAGTTTGCAACAACAAAAGAAAAACAAAGGTTTATTTCATAATCCATCCATAGATGTGGACAGGTGACAACGTCCGTGTTTATCCCATTCGATTGGGCTTATGGAGAAGAATTTATTACCGCGTAGAATTGCCGTAGCAACCATGGGAGGATATATACCGGCATAGGAATCGCTACCAACAAACACCAGATTAGTTTGGAAACTTGGATGAGCTGCTAACCACTGCGTTGCATAGATAAATTAGCATTCATTTCAAACCCAACTTTTTTATTACATTATGATTCAGCCACCGTGATATGTGAAGAATTTTACTTACGTTTCTTAAAAATATCTGCATCTGTACAGAATTAAATGCGTCTGAGGAATTGTAAGCTGATGTTGCTGTTGCATAGGAGAAACCTGCACCGATCGGTGCATCTATGAATATAATGTTGGCTGTCTGGTAATTTTTTATATAAAAGTCAGTATGAACTCAATAAGGGGACAATATTCATAGTCAAACGAGATTCAGTAATTGGTTAAATATTCCAAAATCAGAGGAAAATTCATTACTCCTCGCTTTACCTTAGTCCAGGCATTTGGCTCATAGAGTAATGACGGCAAACCCCCAGTGTAATCAGTAACATTGAATTTAAGGGGACCTGCGTATGGCGGACTTCAAAATACTATATGTAAGCACCTACTTAAGGACATTTGCAGCATCATATTGAAATAATGACAACATTAAGAAGAAGAAGAAGAAGAAGACTGACCGATCTGGTACAAGAAGGCATTCAAACCCGAACACCCGGGACCTCCATTCATGAAAAGCAGAAGAGGGTCGGCTCCAGGATTCCCGGTGGACTGCACGAAGTAGTAGAAGAACTCAACCTCGCCAACACTTATGTACCTGCATCAGCCAAAATACCCAATTTAAGATCACCTTAAAAGTCAAATCCATCCCTGCCTTCGGAAACCACATTTACTTGTTGTACAGTCAACAAACCGGGATAACCCGGTATTTCCTTGACATTCCAGATAGAAAATGTAGATCCAGAAAGGTACAGAAACAGGGAGGAAGTGAGAAACGCAAGTGGAGCTGTTTTTGCTTAGACTGATGGAAGTCACTGTTAGAGAGTTCACATGCTGGCATTCCAATCTCGTTGGGAGGAGCCAAACTTACGTTAGCGAAATATTTTGAAAGGTTGGTCATTTTGCAGTAAGTCTACCTGATGACTAGAGAATTTTAATGCAGCCGATATACGGTAGATCCATCCATTAGGAAGAGTTCATTTATATGCTCTTGCGCAATATGAATCTAGGTGGGCTTCCTCCTCATCAAGAAATAACAATTGTACTCGCTGGCAGGAAAAACTTTTACACAAGATTTCTGACGTGAGTGTGTATGCACTTGGAGAATGAATGAGTTGTGATTAAGTATCGAATCAATTTAGTTGTGTATAGTCGATTTGTGCATGCTTACTATCTAAAACTCTACCTCGATCCCAACATCATCCAAGTTTCTTTTCACATTTTAGTTGTGACATCCCGATTTTCCAATTCTGGTTTCAATTAAATAAGTCGGGCATTTCATCTTCGCGTCTATAGCTTTCTTCTCTGAGCTGATCACTCACGAGATAACTAGTCTATCAGGTGAAGCCGTTAAGGAATCTAAACGCAATAGACTTGAGAATTCGACCAGGAAACGACTGCTCGACCGTACTAATCCGCAAGGGTCATTACGGCACAGACCGATTAGAGACCAGGAGATAGGTCGATTCAACAGAACCATGTAATTCGGTGTGGGTGATTCCACCTAATTGCACAATTCTTGTTGATCGGCACTAGACCGATTTCTCTATCGTTTTTGATACCCGTGTCCGTATTTGAAACCTCGAGATTTCTACGACAATCGAGAGTCGCCAATGTGTCGAAGATGCACTTTGTGGCTTGAAAATAATCAACCACAGGTCAATTGCACAGAAAATTCCTAAAAGCTACCCGGTAGATTAGGACGCGCTAAAGTCGCGCCAGGATTGAATTTAACCGTGAAATTGAACCCGATTACGAAATTGGAAGTTCTGTCAAGTCACAATTCATTTTAGGAACATCGACTCATCTCCAGAAGATTTTTCTACAAACCGAGATTTTTGGCGGAAAAGCAAAGTAATGCCGTTTTTGTTCGAGATTGTCAGAGGGCCGTTTTTAATTGAATCTTCGGGATGCAAGTTGGGTCATTTGATGGGGCAATGTCATGAGAAGGCCGAGGACACATGGGTTGATTTAATTGAGCTTCAATTGGATGGAATTAAGTGAGAATTGATTGAATTTGATGCACAAATGTCTAAAATTCGTATGCCATGGAAATTTAGGACATTTTGCACCTATTAACAAGCTTGTGGAGGAAGCTTGAGGAGAGAGAGTGGCTGATGGCATGTGATGTCATGGTGGGGGCAAGTGGAAGGAGAGATTGACAAGTGTTGCAAGCTAGAGAGCCACCAAGGGAGCCCCCCACTTCAGCAGCTTCTTCTTCCCCATTTCTTGGCTTTCTCCATTGTTGTTGAAGGAGAGAAGCTCAGCAAAAACCAGAGGAACCGAGCAGCACCAGCCCTCCATCGTCGCACGCCCGGAAGGCCATCGTCGGCCGTTTTCCTCCTCTGTTTTCCCCTCGTTCCAGTTTCTGCTCCAGCCGACCTTTCGCCAAAGATCCGAGTAAAAAGTTAACTTCCCGGTTGAATCAGCGAACGAGCCACCCATCGCCGCGAAGACGACATCCAGACCGTTCCGGAGCACCTCGCCGCTCGCCGGAACGATTCTCCGGCTGTCCCGAAATCCTGAGAGAAACTGTCGCTCGCCGGACCGTCTGGACTCGCCCGGTTCCGCCTGTTCCGCGGTTTCTTGCTGTTTCGCCCCTTTCCGACCCTTCCTTTGCCCATCCCAACCTCCTATAAGATCCCCAAGACCCCCGGGAGCCGCCGGTTGCCAACCACCCGCTTGCCGGAGCTCCGATCGGCCCGTTTTCGCCGTTGAAGTTGCTGGTTTCTTCTCTGCAGTTCAGCCCAGATCAGAAGCAGAAAACCAGAAAGCCGTGAGGTCTTCGAGGCCTGTTTTAGGTGTCTTCCCGGCCTTGGTTGGTGTCGCCGTCTTGAGGTTTATCGCCCGCCTTGGCGTCGCCTTCGCCGTGGACTCGCCGGAATGTTAATCCGGTGAGTTTATCCTCTAATTCTTGCTTAGTGAGTTAATGACGCTTAAGGGGTGTTTAGATTAGTCTAATTAGGTTTATGTGATTAAATTAGATTATTTTAATGTAAATTATATTAGTTGTATGATTAGCTTAATGGATGTTTAATTAGGGCTAATTGTATGATTAAATTAGTGTAATCTTGTTTAAGCCATAATTAATTATTTTTAATTAATTAATTATTTCGAATTTATAAATATTATTTTATTAAATTATATTATTATAAAATAATATTTAATTATTTAATTTTCGTAATTAAATTTAATTATTTAATAATTTCGAAAATTATGCCTAGGGATGGCCGATCGTTAGAATTTCGTCTTTGATCGCAGCGGTGCAATCGGTTTGTGTTAATTGTATGTTTAAATTGAGAAATTGAGTGATTGATGATTATGGTGAATAATTCCAAAAGTGTGGAATTGTGTGAAATTCATGAAGTTGTGGTATTTAACTTGAAAATACCCGGTGTTAGCTTTTAGCACCGTAATTGGTTTGTATGACCAGTTTGAATCAATTGGATTGATTGATTGATTGATTGATTGAATTGAGGTATGAGTTGGTTTATTATTGAATTATCAGCTTTGGAGAGCAATTGGTTTATATATGTATCAGCTTGTGTGAGCACTGTATGTCAGCTTGTGAGAGCAATGATCGTTTATCAGCTTGTGAGAGCAACGATCCATATATCAGCTTGTGCGAGTTATCATTTATGTATATATCAGCTTGTGCGAGCTATCATATATGTATATATCAGCTTGTGCGAGCTATCATCTATGTATATATCAGCTTGTGCGAGCTACCATCTATATCAGCTTGTGAGAGCATTGCATCCATTTCAGCTTGTACGAGCCGTAATTATATTAATGGATGAATAGATGGTATGGTTTAATAGATGATATGAATTGATAGATGTGTGGATCGTATGATATCAATTAGATTGACTGAATTGATAGACCGATGGGTATATCGGTAGTTTCAGCTTGTGCGAGCATTGCTTGAATATGAATTGTACTAACGTACAGGAAGGAATTGAGGCGAGGTAAATCCTCTATCCTATTTGTGTGGCTAGAGCGCCCTGAGGCGTATTTTCTTCCTAATTGAGTTTTAGAGGGTAGGACTCGCTGAGACGTAGTCTCATCCCGGTTGTGGGATAATATTTCAGGTCCCTAGATGACGGTCGTGGAGGACCGGAAGTCTGGAGTTCGGAAGGTGGGGGCTGAAGAATCGCGAACGTGTCGACAAGTTGGTCATAGGACAGGTTCCTAGTTGTTGAGCCTGTCTATTTTGTAGACAATCCAATGTTGTATATGAACCTATGTGTTTATAAGAAAGCTTGTTTGGTTGTGATTGATTGCCTGCTTTTCTATCCCAAGTTAAATGTTGTCAGGGGATTTGTTTCGCTTCCGCATGCATAATAAAATTGAATGGGTCGGCGACGTGTCCTGGGAAGTCGCATTTGTATCGACCAGAGTGGGATGTGCACGCGCTCGAGGTTCGGGGCGTGACATTAGTTCTTCCACATTGTTGTTTGTCTCGCTTTAATGCTGTTGATCGCATCTATTGAACCAACATCGTTGAAAAAGAAAGACATGTAATTTCGGCATTTATTTTCTGTGAGGTCAGAATCGTCCTGAAAATCTTCTACGACTCTATATTACAAGGTTAGAAAGAAATGAATGTGATGAACCGTAAGGACTGATGGCACAGCTCTCTGAAAGTGTGGAGTCTGGACTGTGGAAGGCCCTAATGGACACAGATAAGTAAAAAATTGTTGGGACCAACTGCGAAGTTCACCCAAGCTTGTGTCTTCACTTTGTAAAATGCTGCAATCTCAGCATCATCATGCATCACCAAAAATTAACCGCAAAGAAATGTTCACCTAATTCCAACTATGGTGCCACTTGGGTCACCGTGCCCTCTGGTCGTGGACCACTGTTAATCGTTGTCGTAAGTTGCAATACGTGAAGAAAGTCTAGTTCAAATCATCATCGAGGGAGAGAGAGATGGCATGAAAGAATACAAACTGACCCGGTCTCGAGCTTGAAAGGAAGTCTTCCGGGAAAGCCAGGAAGCGTCTCCACAAGATGCTGAGACGAAGCAGCTGAGGCAGACGCTAGCACCAGCAAAATGCACGCCCATTTCTTCTCAAGACCTTTCCCTCTTGAGTTCCACATTGCCTTTTGCCTTGCCATTGCCTCTCTCTCTCTCTCTCTGTCTCTCTGTGATTTCACTTTCGTGCAATGAAGGAAAAAAAAGTGGTTCAAACTAGGAACCGAGTACCGAAAAAGGGTGAGAATAAGTACCTAAAAAGGAAATCTCGAATCAAGTACCATAATTAAATAAATAAATAAACCATTTTGGCACCCTCGGTCGAATAAAAATATCAAATTGATAAGAAGTTCGTGAATATTTTATTGAGCAGGAAGCTAATCACTTCAATGCTATGCATTTAACTCTCTCGACAACTGAAGATAATGCACTTTAATGATGAAGCAGGTGCTCATCAATGCTTGCAGATCTTATAATGAGAATTTCAGTTGAGCCCAAAATTCGACCGACATGTAAAGCCAATAGGTATTGAAAGGTAAATGAAGTATCATTGCTTGTGCTCGGAATAAATCAAGAATCCTTTTTGGGAGAAAGACACTATAAAAGTTATAATTTTGGTACGGAGTTCACTTTAATATCATAACCTTTCATTTTGTTCACTTGAGCACCACATTAGTAAAATATCGATCATTTGAATACCTCTGGCAACGTATTCGTTCTTATCTCATTTGTGTCCTATGTTATGTACATACATACATAATTATATATACCCATATTTGTTCTATTTACATATTTCACTTTTTTAAAATTATTCTTTTCATCTTGTGGTTTGTTAAATTACTAGCAGCTTACATCCTCAATTAGACATCCGTTAGGAAAGGGCGGTTAAATTTACAAAAGTGTCATTACAAGATGCAAAGGATTCGAAACCGTCTTGGTAAAACATTGGGAACCGCTTTTTTCTCGCAAAATTGGCCATCTATTTTAGTTCTTCTCACGCCTGTCTCCACTCATTTTATCTCCTCCAGCACGCTCCTATTTTTGTGGCTTTCCACCTTTTTATCTCAGTCCTCTCATTGCATATAATGGTGTTAGGTTTTTGATCAGTGAACTGGTGGGAAGAGGCCACGACTTCAGTGACTCCTCATGAGCGTTACCATAAAAATTCCACACGTACAATAAGAATTCAATTTGAGCCATGGTACTCATTTTGAGCAAGCCGGTCACCGCGGCTCCACCATGAAGTTAGTGGGAGTATAGCCCGGTCTAGGGATAGCAATTATACATGTTCTGTTAGATACCCATCATACCAGCCATGGGGCAGATATGATGCGGGAGCATCGGGCTTTATAGATAAGATCTCAAGCTCCACTCATATTTCATTGATCGAACCAACCCATTAGCAATTCATGCAAGCAAAATCCAACTTCGGCTATAATTCAATTATGTGGGTTAAAAGATGAAGTTTCCAATTTTGCGGTAATGTTATTTTCTTTTTTTGGTCATTCCTACTCTATGCCTACTCTACACTCACTCTCAGACTTTTGCCCCGCTTACGGGACGTGGAAGTTGAAACCCACTCCCCGAAACTTACGCGTCCCCACCCCATCCCCCCTGAGAAGGTGGGGATTTGAACCCCTCACCTCCCCCTTCCATGTTGGAAGGGTGGCCACTGGGGCGAATCCAAGTGGTTGCGGTAATGTTATTGAATTATAAGATTCATTGTCGACTTCAAGGCTCCCAATCAACTACCTAGCAATTGGTGGATGTTCTTATCAATGGATGTTCTTATCGAATTCCTCCCCAGTTGTTCTTCTTCTAAAGTGGCTATTCGGCTTCCAAAGCTGGTGCACGAATTTGGAGAGCTTTATCAAGTTTCAAGGCATCTTATATTAGTAAATGCATTTAGTCCTAGTTGTTGAGTCTCTTTATGTATAGATTTTTATGAGTCTTTATTGTGGTGTTGCTTTCAAGAATGTGAATTCCCAAGAGTCTATTTAGTTTCTGAGAATTCCAAGAGTCTTCTCTTTTACTTAGCATTATCTCTATAATAGATATGAAATCTAAATTGTAAGACAGGCAAGACTTGAATTAAGTATATATGGGATTTTCCTCGACGCGCGGACTCCTGGAGTGTCATAACTTGGCACAAAGGAACACTTAAGTGCCATAACTTACGAAAGTGACACTTAAGTGCCAAAATCGGAGCAAAATTGATCACTTAAGTACCAATCGACCAAAATCCAGCCAAAACACCGACGTGTCAATTTTCCGGTGAAGCAAATGCAAAACGACATCGTTTTGATGCCGACGTGGTAAAAAATTAATATAAAAATTAAATAAACTAAATTTAAAATTAAATTTATTTAAAACATTTATAAAAAATAATAAAATATTTAAAATATTTAAAAAAAAAAAAAAAAAAGGAGATAGTTGAAATTTGAGCCCTCGCCGCCGCCTCCTCGTTGCCGCCGACAAGGGCCGGCGACGGAGTGGGGACGGTCGGGCCGGGTCGTCGGACCCCGGCCGGGGGCCAAAGGCCGGTGACCCAGTGACCGACGGCAAGGGCTCGCAAGCCCTCACCTCGATGCGGGGTGAGGGTCGTGGCCCTCACCCAGATCCAACGAGGGTCAACGGCCCTCGCTCGGCCCGGCCAAGGGCTACCGCCCACTAAGGCGACCCCAGCAGGCGGCGGCCCTTGGCCCGGCCAAGCGAGGAGGGAAGGAGGAGGAGGGGAGGCAGCGGCGGCCGAGGGCTTAGCCCTTGCCACCATTGCCATCTCCCTCCATCACCGGGAGGTTGGGGAGGGTCGGCGGGCCGTCGAGCCGGGCGAAGGCCAGGGCAGCCTCGGCCGATCGGCGACAAAGGCCTACGTGCCCTCGCTCGGATCCGGGGGGCGAGGGCACGCAGCCCTCGCCACTGGTTGGCTTGGGCCACTGGCCCTGGCCGACCCTCCCCCACCTTCCTGCGACAATGGGGAGGCGACGGTGGCAAGAGCTCAGCCCTCAGCCGCCAACTACCTTCCTCCTTCTCCTCCTCCTCCTTCGGGTTTTTTTTTTTTTTAAAAAATAAATTATTATTATTTTGTTTTAAATTTAATTTAATTAATTTTTATATTATATTAAAATTCAAATTATGCCAAAACAATGTCGTTTTGCCGATTTAAGGACAATATTTTGGCCAACTATAGAAACGACGTTGTTTTGGGTGAATTAGAGCGAGTCGGCTCTCCGGCGAGTCACCTCGGCGAGAAATATTAATATTTAATTGCTACGTATGATTTTCGGCCGGTTTCGCCGAAGGTGGCATTCACGTGTCCCACTTTTCTTAAAATGTGGCACTTAAGTGTCACTTTCATAAGTTATGGCACTTAAGTGTCCCTTTATGCCAAGTTATAGCATTTAAAGCGATCTTTTGCCGATTTTCCTCTATGTGAGTGACTTTTTATTCCGGTTCTTTATCATTGGTCAGTGAATTTTTTCATGGTGGTGAACTAAGAAGACATTTATCCTTGGCTTGTGGTTTTCTTTTAGGCTTTGGTGGTGTGCTTCTTTTATCCCAAAATCCTTTCCTTGGTGGGTGGCTTGTCCTTTAAGCCTTAATGGTGAACTTTGTCAATCCCAATCTTTACCCTTGGATGGTGGTGCATCCTTTAGACCTTAGTGGCGATCCTAATCTATCCTACATCTATGAGCATCCATTTATCATCTATCCCTTATCCCTCACAGCACATTTACCTACCCTGCATCTGCATCAAGATATAACAAGCAAGCAATGAGTTTTGGGATGGAGATGGAGCGATATTTCTTGCCTCGTATGAAGGATAGAGCGAGGATGGTTTTAATAGGCCCCGTTCCCATGAACCTCCCTTGCTTCCACCCAAGATCCGATGTTAAATTTTGGAGATTTCTTGTATTACTGTAATTTCTCTATGTATTATGTATTAATTTGGTAATTAGGTTTCTTATTTCTAGCGTAGGTGTCAATATTAACGTGAATAGTTCCAATAATTTATTCCTATTGTCTCACAAATTAATAATGAGAATTTTTCAAACTAATTTCTATGTTAATAGATCTAAGATTTTCAAATTCATATTTTTTGCCCATGCATAAATTATTCAAAACTTTTACATTTTTTCCAGACATTATTGCATAAAATAAATTGTGTTTAACAATTTTAACCTTGAAGCTACTGAGGATAAGGTGCATTAAATATACTCACGTGGGGCATGGAGCGAGGATGGGACATCTCTAATGGTAGTGGCCCGGGAAGAGGGATTGCAATCCCGCACTTGCCCCGCCGCATCACCGGGGGATATTTATGTCATGGAACAGTCAAACCCGCATCAAAGATGAAGCAAGATCTCAGAAGTCTAAGGATGCATTTGATTCAGCATTTCCAAGGGGCTTTTAGTCCTGAAAGCCCCTTAAAAAAATGCTGGACTGTTTAGTTCAATTTTTTTTGAAGGCTTTTAACTTTCAACTTGCCTTCAAATGCTAAAAGCCCAAAGCTAGCCCAAAGCTAGTAGAGACTAACTTTAAGCTTTCAACATTCGGCGGAATGCTAAAATTAGTTTTTCTCTTTCAAAACTACCCTCACTAATTTTTCATATTCCCATTTTGTCCCTATTTATTTTTTTTTAATTGAAAAAGGAGGTAGCCCTTCGCCGGACCGACGAAGAGCTACGGCCCCGTGAGCGATCTCGGCACCGACGGCCATTGGCCGAGGTCGCCCGAGGTCGGGCGACCTCCGGCGAGGGTCACGCGACCCGGTCGTGGGTTCGGAGGTCGCCGAGGCGGCCCTCACTTGGGTCTCGCGAGGGTCGCGCGACGGCGGCCGAAGTTGCACGACCCTCGCGAGACCCAAGCGAAGGCCACTTGCGACTGCGCCACCCAGGCAACCGCGGGCCGCGAGACCCAGGCGGCTGTCGCCTGAGTCGCGCGGCCCCTGGCGAAGGGGATCCACTGCAAATGCTTAACCAAATGCAGCCTAAGAAGCAACTAGGGTTTTGAGAGGAGCAATTTTGCATGTTAATTAATCAACACCTCTTCTCCACAATTTCCCATACCACAACAAGACTTTCTTCTCTCTAGATTTTGCCTTATCATTACTAGTTGTTTATAAACTTGTGGATAAAATCCTACGTTTTTTAACCCTTCCTTTTAACGCAATTAATTAAAGCACCAGGGAATATCCAACTGAGGAACTTGAAGTGACCTATTTAAATCTTACTAATAGGATTTCTGCGCTTGTGCCCCTATAGGAAAATCTACGTATTTTTTGCCCCCGCCATTGCCTTTCCAAAATTTAAGATGGAAAATAATTTGCTTCTCTTCTTCTATTTCTTGCTTCTCCGTTTTTAATACCTGCCAAACTTTAGTTTTATCTTTTAAAATCTTGTGAATTGTTTTGTCAAAAAGTGACGAAATGCCTTTCTAAATATGGATTGACGTGGAAATCAACAAAAAATGTGTAGGGTCATTTGTTGATTCTTGGATAAGAAACGTAATCGACAAAAAAAAAAATTAATAGTACTAAGACGAGACAATTGTGTCCATCCATGTAAAATGGTATTGAAACGTAAAGATAAACTGGAAGTACAATTGAACAATTGGTGTCCATTAATTGATTGGTAGTTTTTTGCTTGAATTGTAATTCTAGTATTCATAATTACTATCGACGATTAATAATGGTTACAAATAACACAATTGCATTTTATATGACTCCTAAAATTCAACAACTAATATTTACAATTGGTTAACTAACACCTAGACACACCCATTACTTGATGGCTATTCTCTAGCCAGCATCACCCCCTCGTACCACTACTCAACAATTGCAATAACCCACGTTTCTTAACCTATATTATAAGTGGCTTCTGAGATCCATGGCATTTACAACCTGATGATTGCATTTTTTTTTTACTGAATTTGTACCAATACGAAAATGTTTAGAACTAAATTGATCCAATTGAGAGGTTTATGACTAAATTTGGTATCAATGTAATAGGTTTATGACTTTTTTGGTACTATTTCTTGGGTAATCGATATAATCTCTATGGATGAATCATCACAACGTCATATAGAGTTGCTCTGCAAGCGACATAAAAAGGAACATGACTAAGTTGCCTTTAGACGTGAGAACTTGGTAAAACATCAGTTGATTGATGTATTAGAGAAAGCATGCGACCCAGATGGACGCCAGATGGACGCCAGAATTAGATGGATGGTCAGTGAAGCTTTTAGGGGCTCTCTTGAAGATGTTTAAATGATATGATGGACCCATGCACGCCCATAATATTTATAAAAAGAAAAGTAATTTGGACACCATCACTAAAATAAAAATATCAAATCTATAAGAAGTTTGTAAATATTATATTGAGTAGCTAGCTAAATCACTTCAGTGCCACACATCAGATCTTCCCAATATAGTAGGTTTCCAATACTTAATTCGCCTTGTCTACTCTTCACGTTGGAAGGATCCAAAACACTTTACTTAACAAAGTCCGGCTGAAGATAATGCTCTTTCCCAATGAAGCAGGTGCGCATGAATGCTTGCCAATTTCGTAACGAGACAGAATAGCTGAAATTAAATGTTCGACCGACGTGTAAATCCAATAGGAGATAGAAAGGTGAATGACATGATTAGGTTTGCTCGTGCTTTAGAATATATTGGATCAAGAAAGCGGTCTGCACGGTGGACGTGCAGCCCATTCCCGGGCTGAAAAATGGCCTGGAAATCGGGCCACGACCTTACGCTAACCGCTGACAAAATCACTAGAACCACGACGCGGCCAGGTAAGCCTAATGTCGTTCGACAATAAGCAAAACAATAACCATGCACATAGATGCAATCCTGTGTTCTATGTTATATATTTGCATACATATGTCTATAGACACAAATTCGCTCTATTTACGTGTTCCGGTTTTGAACAATTTACTCTTTTTCATCTTGTGGTTTATTTGATAATGAACTAGCAATTTGCATCATCCATTAGATAATTTGTTAGAAAAGGGCGGAAATCTTTACAAAAGTATCATTGCAGGATGCGAGGTATTGAAACCCATCTTCGTAAACATTTCAAACCAATTTCTCTCACAAAACAGGGCATCTATTGTCGTGTTTCTCACACCTATCTCTCCTCATTTCATTTTCTCCATCACACACTATATTTTGTGGGAATTCCATCTTTTATTACGGTATTAGCTTTTCGATCGATAAAATGGTGGGGATGGGCGACCAACATTGGCGACTCTTCACCCACCTGTGGGCAGCGCAGTTAGTTGAGATATTTTCTCCAGCGAATGAGGTTAAAGGTTCAAAACTTTGCGTTTTTAAACGTTCCATACCAACGTCGCTCCAAAAACATTCAATTTGAGCCGGTTTGGCAGATTCTTGATTACCAAATAAAAAAAAAAACATCAGCGACTCCTCCCGAGCACTACCACAGACGTTCCATACCCACGACAAAAACATTCGATTTGAGCCATGGCCGTTACTCGTTATGAGCAAGCTTGTCACTACTGCCCACCACGGATTTAGCGAGAGAATGGCCGCGACGAGGTATAGCGATTGTACCCGCTTAATCCGATTCCCCCATTGGCCTGTTTATTGGGCCTTTTGGGCCTCGGAACCCGTTGTTTTATTTCTAGGTCTTCCCAGCTCTCGATTTGTTTTTATATCAATGGACCCTTCGTGTCCGTAGACTCCGTACTAGTCACGTTTGGATTTGGAAAAAAAAAATATTCTCCTTGTTTAAAGAAAGAGCAGCAATCATATGTGCTCATCCTCAAGAGAGCCCTTCTTTCTTTTTTTTTTCCTCGAATCTTTTGCACCCATCTTTGTCTTAAAGTAAGAGAGACTTTTCGCATTACATTCGAGGGGAATCGTCCAATCAAATTTTAAATTTATTGTACAAATTCCAATTCAATCATAACATTTAAAAATTTTCAATTTCAGTCTTAATTATTTACATGGAATTTCAATAGTCTTTCTGATAAATTTTTGGTCGGAAATTATTGATGTGACCGTATGCTAATGTGACAACCAGATATAACTAAACAATCAAGTCAACAATTTTCGACAAAAATTAGCTAAAAAAATTATATTGAAATCTCGAGTAAAGATTTAGGACTAATTGGCAAAAATCAAAAGTTTGAGATTGAATTGAGATACGTATAATAGGTTTAAGATTAATTGAGTAATCCTTTCCATTCAAGTGTGTTATGGTGTGTAAGCTAACACACATCGGGATTATACGCATCCTATTCAAATTGTTATTTAAAAAGGACACTTTTATGGTATACCGAGTGTATCACATAACATTACAACATAATATTGAAAAGTTGTTTGATATTCGTATGGTAGATACTAGAAATCTTGTGGGACGGACTCGGAACTGGATCCAAAAGAAACAAGGATGGAAATTGGATAAAAGGGGAAAAGGACCAGAGGCAAAGGAAAATTATGTGAAAAGCATGACGCACGATGTGCACGTGCCTTTAGGAATGTGCTAATGAATTTGACGGATGGTGCGGTTGGGCTCGGTCTAGGGCAACCGTCAACTGCTGCGTTAATTAGGTGAGAAAAAAACTAGAAAGTTAGGCAGATGGCTTGAGAGTCTTTGGTCCTATTATTATAATGTAGCAAATACTGAAAAGGGAAAGAAAGAATTGTGCTGAATTTTATTTTATTGAGAGTCTAATTAATTGTAAAATGTGCTTGGACCCCGGTCACAATTTCTTACGTGTTTTTTTTGTAATTCTCAAATAAAAATATCGTAATGCATGAAACTTAAATGCTTTACAATTAATGGATAAGGTTTGCTTTGCTTTTTTTCTTTTATCCGATGATCATCGGGATGTTTGGAATTTACTTCATGACAAAACCCTTTTATTTTGATGTTAAAGAAAGCATACAAAGAAAATGTTTCCTACTTAGCAAAAATAATATAAATAAAATCCTTAATTATTTCATTACCGTTTTTGAGTTTGAGAGAAAGATAAATACTCCAAATCCGATGAATTCATCTCATTTTAAGTAACTTCCCTGATACAGCACATTCATCCATTTGGGATATGATGACATCACACACGATAATCTAAATATAACCAATTCAAAATCCTCGACTTTAAATCGCAAGACAATTCACTCTCTCTCATCCCTCTCATTTGATCCTTCTTCCATAAAAACACATCTAATTCAAAACCAAACCTAATTCATCTTTCTCCCATGAAAACTAATCTAAATAAAAAAAATATAAAACCAAAGTAAAAGGAATAAAACAAAGCACATCAAGCTCTTCTTTCTTTACCACACATCAATCAACCTCTTCAATGAATAATTTATTCAAGAAAGATATTCTACACAGACTCCAATCCCTCTTCCCCCTCTCTCTCTCTCTCTCTCTCTCTCTGTGACAGACGCGACGCGAGTAAATTCACCGGCTTCACACGACAAGCAACGCCCGACACGCGCGACAACATCCTTAGACATCCCAGAAAAGCCAAACCCAAAGCCGAAGCCAAAGTGCGTTCTTGACCCTTCTCCAATCTGCTCTCTCCCCTTTCGTTCGCGAGATTTTTACCCGAAAGAGATCGCCCCGAAAGAGATCGCGCCTTTTACACCGTCCTTCTCTACCCCCGGCGCAAGAAACCCACCAGGCGAATCAAAGACCCGGAACTTTCCGCCGCTGCAGCCTTTCCACTGCAGACGAATCTTCCCTCTTCCACAAATCCTCGATCCGCCATCGATTTCCGGGGACTGCCCATTAGACCCTTTTGGTTTTCTTGGCTCCTTGGCTTGTCCCGTGCGAAAATGGAGCTCCCGAGATCGGCGCCGCAGCCGCCGAGGTTCTTGCTAGGGTTCGTCCTGCTGCTGCTGTTGGTGTCGCTGGCGCCGCCGTCCGCGGCGAGGTTCGTGGTGGAGAAGAACAGCCTGGCGGTGACGTCGCCGGACAAGATCAAGGGCAATTACGACAGCGCGATCGGGAACTTCGGGATCCCGCAGTACGGGGGGAGCATGGCCGGGGCGGTCACGTACCCAGCGAAGAACCGGAAGGGGTGCAAGGAGTTCGGCGAGTTCGACATTTCGTTCAAGTCCAAGCCCGGCATGCTGCCCACGTTCGTCTTGGTTGATCGCGGAGGTAACCCTCTCTGTCTCTTGGTCGCTTTCGGTTGTGCCCTTTTCTTGATTCTGAGCAATCGGCCCGTTTTCAGCTGTTTCTTGACGAGTGCAATTAGGAACCCTCATGTGCGAGTTTTGCTTGTTCGTGAAATTTAAGGTTTGAGCGGGTTGTTTTGGGGGAGAGTGAGGTTGTGTTAATTTGGGTTAATCTGATTGGGTTTATTGCTTGCTGCCATCGGAAAGATGTCTGTCTTAATATTTCCTCCCTCCCCCCTAAATCAAGTTTTTTTGTGGGGGGGCTTGATTGTTTTATGGTAGAGTGAGTATTTTCTGAGGTAGATGTTGAGACTTTGTCTGTTCTCTTGGCTGTTTTGGGTCTAATGCATGGCATTTCAGCTGTTGGTATTTTTTTTTAGCTCAGAGCGAATGAAAGAGAGTCAGTTTGAGATACGATAAATGCTCATTGTTTATTATGAGCGTGCTCTTTGGGTAGTTTTGATACGGTATACTTCTACTATGTCTTATTAGACAGGTACGTCAAGCCTTATGGTATTAATTTCATTGTGGTTGACGTACAGTGAGTTTTTCATTTTCTTTCTGAGAATGCCAAAGAGCCCTCGCCCTTTGGTTGGAAGTTTGAATACTGTTGGACTTGGTTTGTAAGCATCTTGACGTTTTATGTTGCGAAAAGGTTGATTGTTTTTCTTGACATATAGCACAGACGAACTTGTAAATTTACATGGTTTGTGATGATGACTTCCCTTAATAGTTCATTCATAAATCAAGTTTTCCGTGGAGGGGCTTGATTTTTGTATGGCTGCAGTCAGTATTTTTCAAGGTAGATAGTGAGGCTTTGTCTGTTCTCTTGGCTGTTTGGGGTCTCATGTATTGCGTTTCGGCTGTACTTATTTCGTTTTAGCTCAGAGCAAGTGAAAGACAGTTTGAGATATGATAAATGCTTATCGTTTATTAGGGAAGTGCTCTTTTGGTAAGTTTGATTCGGTATGCTTCTACTATGCCTTATTAGATAGCTAAGTCGAGTTCTTCGCTTAACTAGATTATATTAATTTCATTGTGGTTGATATACAGTTACTTTTGCGTTTTGGTTCTGAGATTGACAAGAGTCCTTATCCCGTGTTGGAAGTTTGAATACTGTCGGACTTGGTTTTTTGGCATCTTGACGTATTATGTGTAAAAAAAGGTTGCTTTTTTTTCTTGATATTTAACCCAGACAAATTTGTAATCTACATGGTTTGTGATGATAAGTTCTCTTGATATCTGCCCTTTTTGAGCTTGATAGCTGTCTTTTCTGTTTCCCAGATTGCTTCTTCGCTTTAAAGGTTTGGAATGCCCAGAAAGCTGGTGCTTCGGCAGTACTTGTTGCGGATGACATCGAGGAAAGATTAATAACTATGGATACTCCTGAAGAGGATGGTTCGACTGCAAAATACATTGAAAATATTACTATACCTTCTGCACTTATTGAGAAAAGTTTTGGTGAAACATTAAAGAAAGCAATAAGTAGTGGAGATATGGTCAATGTGAATCTTGATTGGAGAGAAGCGGTTCCCCACCCTGATGATCGTGTTGAGTATGAGTTATGGACCAACAGCAATGATGAATGTGGAGTTAAATGTGACATGTTGATGGAGTTTGTGAAAGATTTTAAGGGTGCAGCACAGATACTCGAGAAGGGCGGATACACTCTGTTCACCCCCCATTATATTACTTGGTATTGCCCTCAGGCATTTACCTTAAGCAAGCAGTGTAAATCCCAATGCATAAATCATGGAAGATATTGTGCTCCTGATCCAGAGCAGGATTTCAGCTCTGGTTATGATGGGAAGGATGTTGTGCTTGAAAACTTAAGGCAACTATGTTTGTTCCGAGTGGCTAATGAATCTAAAAAGCCATGGGTGTGGTGGGACTACGTTACTGATTTCCAGATTAGATGTCCCATGAAGGAGAAGAAATACAACCAGGAATGTGCTGATGGCGTTATTAGATCTCTTGGTAAAGAAATTAGTACATTTCAAACATTTGGTCTAATACCTAGTGATTCCTCCAATCAAGAATAAACCTATAGTACTCACTTTCTGCAGGCCTTGACCTTAAAAAGATTGAGAAATGCATGGGAGACCCAAATGCTGATTCTGATAATCCTGTTTTGAAGGAAGAGCAAAATGCCCAAGTATGTGTACCTTGCTTCTTGATAATTACAGGAGCTCTTCAGCATATTTCTTCAACTCATTGAGAGGATACTCTAAAGCAAATTATGTTTCAGTGGTTTAACCATAGAGCGTATATTTGTAGGTTGGAAAAGGATCCAGAGGGGATGTTACCATCTTGCCAACTCTTGTTGTCAATAATAGACAGTATCGAGGTTTCACCCTTTCCTTGCCTATTTGTCCTAGTTTTTCTCAGAAAAAGCTTTAGTTACATTATCTGGAACATCATCCAGGTAAGCTGGCGAAAGGTGCTGTTTTGAAGGCAATTTGTGCTGGTTTTGAGGAAACTACTGAGCCTGCTGTCTGTCTAAGTGATGGTAGGTTTTCTTCACATATCTTTCTCATATATTTTCTTTGAGGATATCAAGTAGTAAAGTAGGATATCCGTTGTGGCAGATGTGGAGACAAATGAGTGCTTGGAGAATAATGGTGGCTGCTGGCAGGACAAAACAGCTAACGTCACTGCCTGCAAGGTATGTACTAGGTGTACTGCCTATGCATTTCATTGATTGTGTACATTGCAATTGACCATGCTCTTATCATTGTTCAGGATACATTTCGTGGGAGGGTGTGTGAGTGCCCCTTGGTTGATGGGGTGCAATTCAAAGGAGATGGCTACACCACCTGTGAAGGTACATAGAGCACATAATTTGCTTTTTTATTGAAAAGTTCATGTCCTATGGGTTAGTTTTATATATTTTGTTTGGCGAATGAGATAAAGAAAAAGCTTTTTCTGCTCCTGTACGTCTTTAGGGGCCTCTTTCACTTCCGCAAACTCCATATGTGATTCTTTTAAATTAAATGTACTTGCATTTAGTAATGTTGTCATGATGAAACGCATTTCTATCTAAAATGATTGTGTCGTGGATGGTGGGGGTTTCCTAATAAGTTTCAGGATGGGTATTAGAGTATTCATAACTGACTCTAACTCACAGTAAGTGTATGTGGAGCAGGAGAGAGGATGTATATCTACCTGACCTTGTCTTTCCGTTTTCATATTTTTTGCATTTGTTTGCATGAGTACCATAAAAACTGGCATGTGCATTTGTATGCAATCATTGTAGTTCGTTTCTGAATGATCACAAGGAGAAAATAAATTGCACCTAATATGAGTGCACAGCAATTTTCCATGGTAGTGGATTTTTGGTTGAAAATCTGATGTGTAAAATAATCACCTTTAGAATATTCTGAAGTATTCATCTGCAGTGCTAACTCCTCGGAGTCTCAAGTGCTAAGTTGCTTTTTATTCTTGGATAACTTTTCCTCTTTACTGATAAATGTGTTTTCGAAGTTCTCCCATTGATAGTTTTGCACTGGGGTCCTTTCAAATAGCAAGGTTGGTGCTTTTATAATTTTATTGAAGGATTAGCTTGCCGATTGGTTATCTTTTGACTTGGTATAATAAAGCCTTTTGAGTGCATGGTGAATTTCTAATATCCATAGATCTTTAATCTTAAGCTTAGAAATTTTATAGGGCAGTAACCTAGCCTTCTGATTATGGGCTAGTTCATATAGATAGTTCATATAGAAACAACCCTTCATAACCTATACTTACGGATATGGAGGTAGTACTTTGTTTCTGTTGCTGTTGACTTGGATAAATTTGAACACGTTGCCTCATTGTAGTGGGCAACCTATACAAACATGGAAATGAATGGTTGATCAACCAACTTTTGTACAAGGGGCTAGTGTAGGTTTTGAAAGAAAACAGGAGGGCTCTGCAATTTGAAAGCTTTCAAGAACTTGAATGTAACAGCACTCGTAGGGATCATTGCTATATGTACCAAATTATCTGAATCAGCCAGAGACAATTAAATAAGCTCATTAGTTTTGACTGCGCAAAGATGAGTGATCTTGAAATGTGCACTGTGAAAAAATTGACTGCTTTCTAGGGGCTTCCTGCCTCTGCCAGGGTATTTTTCCCTGGGAAGTACGGAGCAACCTTTCATTAATGAGGGTGCGCCTCCCTCTCCCATAGCCCAATTTCTGGGGTTTATTTTGCTTCGCACCCCAGAACGAAGGTTCCCCATCCTCTGCTGGGCGTAAACCCCTAAAGAGGATGAGAGCAGTTTAAGGACATACTCCGGTCCAGACGAGACCGTGGTTAGTTGTATAATTGTGGGTTGGGTATGTTACTACGCAAATTACAAGGACATTCTTAACGGGACTGTACTCTTCCCTGAGCAAATAGCTATATTTTACCCCTTCTCAGACAGATATAAAAAGAGAGCAACTTCATTAAAATGCTCTGGAAAAGGCTCTGTACCAAATTTTGCAGTACCATTTACCATGATAATCAACTTTTTGACCACAACTTTCTGATTCAGTGAATTGTTGAATATCTTTCTATGTGTCTAATGCATCTCATATTTTATTTGCAGCAAGCGGACCTGGGAGGTGCAAGATTAACAATGGAGGTTGTTGGAATGATTCTCGGAATGGGCAGTCATACTCTGCTTGTTTGGTGAGTGATTTTCAAGCTTTCTCCTGGGTCTCCTTTCTGAATTTTCTGGACATCTTTTATAGTAACTTAAGCAAGAAAGCAATGAAGGTTTAATCACTTTTTTTATTGTCAATAGGATTTCGGGAACAGCAAATGCCAGTGTCCGCGTGGGTTTAAAGGTGACGGTGTCAAAACTTGTGAAGGTAATACTGATGTTATGCACTCATGTTTTACTCTATTATTCCCAGAATCTATATAAGGAATTTTTGACCTCTCAAATGAAGTAATCCAGTCCATTGAACTTCAGCATAAAATTACTATTGGCGTCCTCAGTTTTCTTCGGTGCCTTCTGGAAACACTATGCTAGCCTTCTAGATAAGCCTGTTAACTGATGCCAGCTGTGCCAATTTCTATATTACCTCCTTTAACTGTTTTCAAAATGCTTTTCTCAATGTTTTGCACGGTTACTAATCTAATTTCAGTGGTTATATCGCTCTCTTGCACTCAAGTTAATGGCAGTGATGCTGAATGCATACTTGGATGCTTGGAACATTACCATTTTTTTTTATGTCTGATACTGTGACAAATCTCGAACTGGCCCCCTAGGCTGACTACCAAAATTCCTCCTCTCTATAATTGTGTTAGTAATGGCTGATTGTGATCACTCCACCACTTTGGACTTTTATCACAAACATCTGTTAGATGGGTTTTCGGTCCTTCATACTTTTTGCTTTTACCTAGAAATTGACGAATCCAAGAGTAAGGCCTATTATTGCCTGGATCTGTGCAGATTAACTATAAATGACTTTCCCTTCTGTTATGTTTCTTCTTCACAGATATTGATGAATGCAGAGAGAAGAAAGCCTGTCAATGCCCTGAATGTAGCTGTAAGAATACCTGGGGAAGTTATGAGTGCACATGTAGTGGAGATCTTCTGTACATTAGGGATCATGACACCTGCATAAGTAAGCCCAGCTGATCTTGCTCACAAGCGTGTCTACCTTTTGTTTGCTTTTTTGCTTTTCCTCTATTTTTGGTTCTCATGTGATTTCTCTGTGGATTCATATACGATGCACGTTAAGCATACATGCCTGCTGGCTTTGGTTGTTTGCAGGTAAGAGCAGTACAGAGACAAAATCTGCCTGGGCTGCTGTTTGGGTCATCGTGATAGGTTTAGCCATGGCTGGTGGTGGTGGATATCTTGTCTACAAATATAGACTGAGGGTATACTTCTTATTCTTGAGTTTTGTATCCTCTCTCTCCCCCCACAACCCTGCATCACAGCGCTGCACCAACCCAACCCCACCTCCCCCCCCCAACCCCACCCAAAAAAAAAAAAAAAAAAAAAAAGGAAAAGAAAGGAAAGACAGAGGTTTACTTTGTCTCTTTCCCCTCAACGTGAGTACTGGCATTGTTTGACTTTTCATCCTTTCTGTCAGCGGAGTCTTCAAGGTTTAAAATAATTAAGTATCACTGGAATATTATTGTGTTATATGTGACTTCGTAGTCAAGTACTGTTAGAATTGACTTTGGTGGTGAAAATGGGCTTTTAAATACCTATGATGAATTACATTTTGACTAAGTCCCTTCAATGGGAGATATTGGATCAAACCAACTTGTCTAGCATTAAAATTTTGTAGGTATTTTTCACCTAAGAATTGAATGATGTTGCTACCATCTCTGACTGTTCTGATTTCCTAATCTGTCTAGCATTTTTCTGAGTGGTTGATATTTTTCATTAGAAACCTGTTAGTTTTGCAATTGAGAATAGTTGATGTATACACCTCTTGCATGTTAATGGGATTTAATTTTTTATTTTTTCTGTTGTCATCATTGCAGTCATACATGGATTCAGAGATCAGGGCTATAATGGCACAGTATATGCCTCTCGATAGCCAAGCCGAAGTCCCGAATCATGTCAACGAGGTTCATGCATAGAGAGAGAGGGGCCATGCACGGTTTGGTCTCTTGAAGGTTTCAGGCGATGAAAAGGATTTAGTTTGAGCGGACTGCCCTTAATTTATCCATTCACATATTTTAAACGTGAATTGTGTCGCTGTAAATTATGGTGTGGCACAAAGTAATGGGTCACAGGTCACATATTTTTAGCAATTGGATTATTTCGGAGTGCTTCCTGATCTTATGCTAGATTAAAAAGTCTTCATGAGGAATGGGGTGTATATGACTTAGAGACAGTAGCTTCTAGGACTCTTTTCTCAGTTTTCATTAGATTGTTTTTCTGATTTACATCGAGAATGAGCTCCCACATTCTATATGTTTAAAGTGCTTCACTGCGTACTGTCTTTGTTTTAGGACAACGTTGAGGTTCTTGCCCGAAACTTTTTAGTATTTGCTTTTTGAGTGGAGTACTCAACATGACCTTATTTTAGTTGTTCCATCTTGTGTAGCTTAAGAGAAACTTGCACTGGTTAAAATGGATACAAGGAAAAAAGTGGAATGAATAGGTCCTAGGGAGAACATGGTGGTTAGGATTGTTACATCGGTTCATGGGAGATTAGGTTCCTGGTTAGAAAACTTTCAGTGATTACATTAGGTGATAAATAAAAAGTAGTCTGTACATGAATTTCTGAAAGAAGTAACCTGCAAACTTGGCTTATATTAATCTAAACTAGAGTTGCATAATTGGTCGATGTAGCACGGAAGTGCATATATCAAGTTAACCTGAGATATTCGTATGGATTTGCAGTATCAAATTAACCTGAGATCCTGGAAGGAGTTGGAATTGAGATTAGATAGATGAGAAAGAATTTAATAATTGGAAAGAGGTAGAGAAGATGGTGGAGGTAATTTAGTTCTTGGTGAGAGACAGAGAGGCAAAACAGGGCAAGGAACACAAGCTCTCAATTCTCTTTTCAGGTAGTAAAATTGCTGCATATCAAACTATGCATGGAGATAGGGTGTGATTTCGTGTGCAAAAGATTTTATCAGTAACTTTTGACGAACGACAAAAGAGAAAATCAAGAGTAAGAGGGTCTACGTGGACAAAATGTATTAACTACTTGGAGCAGGTTCTACAAGAATTAACAATTGAAGCGGCTCTCGTGGATTGTGAAATTTTGATCAGGAACATACTAGGATGTAAAGGATGGATCATCCACAATACAACATGGAAATTGTCTACTTTGAAATGTTTCATAAGATTAAAATGTTATTTTGTACCGGCTTTAAGTAGAGTTTAGTAATCGACTCTAAGATGATCTTAGAACCAAATGTCATGAGTTTGATCTATAAACATTCCTTTTCATCGATGTATGGAGTTTTCCTATCGTGTTGCTCTTATACAATTCTTAAATTCACATTCATCGGGTCTTTTATAGTGTACCGGCTTTCTCAGGTCATGATAAATCTACATCATCTTTGTGCAAATTGTGTCTCGTCTTGCATGGTGCTTTGCAAGTCCAATTTCCGATCTTACCATGATGTCTTTTAGGAAAAACAGTTCGTGTCCAGCTACACTGGATGTTGGATGAACAAGGTTAGGTAGATCTTCACTTCTTGGATCTAAAGCGTGTTGGTAAAATAAATTATTTTTTTTTTTTTTTTTTTTTTTATAGACTTCAAAAGATTTTTTATATTCAGGAAACATTGTGCTCGTTATGGAAGCATTATATCATTATTTTGGCCAAATCTAAAATGGAGGACCACCGAAGGGACATTGTAACCGAGAATCAATTTCCCTGTTGAGAATAGAACTCTTCAAAGTAACAAAATGGCTGGCAAATTTAGAAGAATCCCATTCAAGAAGCATCCGATTGACCTGATGATTCAGGATCAATTATTCCTCATAAAGTCATCTGTCAAGGAATGTCAGATGAGATTTAACATTTTAATGTCGATTTATGATATGAAAAAACCACCCCTTCTCCGATTGCTCTTTCCTGTCGTCACAGCAACAATCACCTCGAGATGTTGAGCTTCAGGTCGAGTCCGATGTCCATTCCGTTGTAAGCGATCGGGGCGTACATCCACAGATCGTCCGAGCTCAAGAGCTGGACAACATCAGAAACAATCTCGATTTAGGTTCATGCCGTGCTTTGGTATCATGATTTTAGCCTTTGGAGAGACTGTCGCTTAGATCTTACCTTGATTTGGAGCTGCAAAAACTTGACATATTGAACAGCTTCCTCAAGCATTGTGCTGATGTCAACCTACCAAACAGAACACAACTCGCTGTGAGAAGCAGTTTCTCACTGGGTAAACCCGTGTTTTAATCGACAAAAAACAAACGATTGCGCGGTCATTTGATGAAGGTATCTACCTTGGTTCCATTCGGGATGAGTTTCTGCAGAATCCTCAAACGTTCGTTAATCCTCTCTCTTCGTTTCTGTAGATTAACACAAAGAAGTTCTGTCATTCAACGCAGCTGAATATGATTCAAATGAAGAACGGTACAATGAGGTGGCTTTCGCTCTTACTCTAGCGTAAAGGCTCTGAGGATCGGTGGCTGAGCCTCGGCCGGCTCGGGTTTTGCTGCTGAGGTTGACTGCAGCCGGCTCCTTCGAGCTTGCGGTCGCAGCCACTACATTCTTCTCGTGAGAAGTACTGGATTCCTCCTCCGAGCAGCAAGTGCTTGAGCTCTGATTGTTGCCTTGAGCATCGCCGTCTTCTTCGTCTTGGCCTGGAAGATCAAGATTCACGCTCTTCTTCGACTTGACATTCCTCTTCATCTTTTGAACCTGCACAAGCCAATGAAATCATCAGACCTTTAAAATGTCTATTTGGAGAAAGATGTGACATTCAGCATCAAAGAGTTGGTGAACCGAATAGGAAAATCAAAATTCTACTTATGTTTTTTCTGAACTTACATTGCCGGTCGTCCGAGATCTTTTCCTCACATTTGCGATGGTGTCGCGATTGTTCTCTTCTTCAGCCACCTCTCGTTCCGAAGTTTCTGATTCTCCTTTCGGCTGAATGCTGATTTTGAGAGAACTATCTGCCGGAGCTCCTCCTCCTGACTCTTCCACATTGCAATCACTCATTTCTTGGTTTAACCCATTACTCCATCCTAAGCTAAACGATCCGGGATTCATCAGTTCGGTACCATTCGCCAAAATTTCATTAGGATGACTCAAATAGTAGTTCTCGTGACCTGAAGGAGGGAAAACTATGCTAGAGCTGCCGCAGTTACAGCTAATCGCTTGCGGGAAAAATTGCAAGCTGGAATTATTAGCAACATCAGTAGAACAAAATGAGCTCCCCTCAACCCCCGACAGATCAATGCTTGACCCATGACTCGGCCAATGCCCGTGCTGTGCACCGACCTTAGACCCGCCCTTGGCATTGGCATGGAGAGGCCAATCGTTAAGCAATTGGGCCATGAAATCGGCCTCCTCGGTGGTGTAAACCCCGCTCAAAGAGCTCCATTCTCCCTCAGAAACAGTCCCTAGAGGCTCCATACTCAGTTCTCTTTTCCTCTCCAACTACAAAAATGGGAAAGATTTTCTGGAAGCCTCTAGCGTTAACCGGAGAGGGAGAAGAAGGAAAGCTTGGTGGGGGTTAGCTTATTGAAATGCTTGAACAGGAACAAGTTTCAGCCCACGTATTTATACATGCAGGCAACAGGGTAGGCCGTTTTTGCAAGATCTGACCTACATTTTGTAATACCTGAGATCCCAAAATTTTTAATCATCCAATTAGATAATTCAAGCGAAGTCTCTATTCTCCTCTCAACCCAATCCACACGAGTTGCGCGTGAGGCGGGTACAACTCAGCTGGGGGGACTTGTTTTAATAGTTCAACGGCAGCAAATAAAACAAAGTTCAACCCCTCAGAGCCCTTAAAAGGCCCCGGACATAGACAAAATTAGGGAGGAGAGCTGTGTGAACTTCAGGATCCTTCAAGCAGCAGAAATGGGCAAAACCAGGGATAACTGATAACGACATAACTGCAATTATTTGGTTTAAGACTTGTTAATTTCAAGAACTGGGTCCATTAATCAAGATTAAGCAGATTTGGAGGGAGAGAGAGAGAGAGAGAGAGATTCGTTAGGGGGAAGAATCTAACCTGGCAGATGATCACAAAGACGTGGGAGGTCTTCTTCTGTCAGGGTGGAGATATTAAATGATTGGTCCTTAAAAAACTATAGAAAAATGACGTGGGAATGAGATAGTGGAGATTTTTTTCCAAAAAAGACAGCACCAAATGATTTCTGAGTTCTGACATTCTTCGAGAAAGTGTTTTAAACTGCTCAGAACCAGACAAGCTGTCAGCTTGATGGATTCTTGTCTCCTCCAATGTTACCCTTTTAACTCTAACTAGGGTTTGAGCCTGCATCCAGGTGGTAATGGGGAGAATGTCTTGTTCATGACTTGAAATCCCACTCCCCTCTCAATTATGTGGTAGCTGAATCCAGAAGGCCAAAATAAAAACGGGGAAAGCAGTGGAGTTTAAATCAATTTTGGTCTGTGGTTAAAAGGCTCAACTTTGTGCATTCTGGTTGACATGTATGGTCACGCTTTGCTTCTCAACTTTCGAAACGGGCCACTGATCTTCAAACATTTGAGGTTTAAACCCTACTTGTTGATTTCGATCCATAATTGTCGCTTGCTCCGAACATGGACTATACTTTTTCTTTTTTATGATCAAATTAGTCTCAAAGCATCGAAAACTATCTCTTCCAATAGAGATACCTGTTTTGTGGGTCACTTACTGAAAGATATCCTAGGAAAAATTAGAACTTTTGTGATGATTTTAAGCACACAAACTAAATGCAAATTAGTGACACAAAAGTGTAGGTACACACAAATTTAGGTCCTAGTTCTTGCACGTAACTAAATTGCATCCTAATCCAGTAATATAGCTTGACATAATCTAAAAGTTGTTTAAAGTATGTTTAAAATTCGCATCACTCGGAAGAATAAGGATATCAATATGAGAGTTAGATACTATAATCACAAAAAATAATTGTTCAAGGATTAATTGGGTTTTATCATCTATATATCTTTTTTTCTTGTTGAGCTTGAGGCTTCAGATTTCTGAATTTTTATTACAGTTCATCAAATAAAAATTTAGTGGTGTCAAGACTCCAAAAAAACGTTTTCTTAGCCATTGCAATCCCCATTTTTACACGCATCGAATCATGAGGTTGAATTTCACCAATTTCAATGATGTATGTGACATTTTCCCTCCCATTTCAAAATGCAACAACAACAAACTAATTACTGCAACAGTTGCATTCTCTATATGGTCTTATACATCAAGTAAGATTAATCGAGTGCTTGAATAGTCTTAAATCTTCTTACAAATAGAACGAGCAAATACTTTAAATTTCATTGCGAATAAATGGCTTTTCAAGGAGTACTGATAAGGTGATTCAAAACACGAAATGAGGCTTCGAGTAGCGATTTGACGTGAATCACACGTGATAGCAAAATGAATACAGGTTAAAGATTTTCAAGGATCAAAATACAAGCTTCTCTAATAATATTAAGTGTTGTTTCTCATAGCATCTCACTTTGCAAGAAGAGACGATGCTAAAGGCAGTTTTCGACCTTTTATCCAAAAGAAAAAAGAAAAAATTACAGCCAGTGTAAATACTGTACTAACCATGAAACTGAAATTATTATTGTTACTGCTCTTTTTGTATCGGATGGAATCAATTTTTGAATGAACATTCGCTTGGGACTAGATATTAAAATACTCGTGAGACGCAATTTGCGCCTGGTACGGATGCCTACGTCACACGCACGCATGCGTGATTGCTTTTTTTGTTTTTTTAACTTTATATGTAACTTCGAATAATTCGACAAGAATACCGTGGAAATGCATTTGGACAAACTAAATAAATTTACAATTTTTTTTTTACTTTCGATTAGTTTTTATTAAATTGAATCAATACTACGAAAAATCACAAATTTGTACAAATGTGATAAACGGAGGATAGAACTTCAACTAGTATACCTGTCAACTACCATGCGTTATCCAACTTAGTAATTTAACGAAAAAATTTAACAGAAGCTAACATAGAATAAATTTATCACATGTATGCTGACTTGGGGTTCTTTATAGTCAAAAAATTCATTTATTATAAATTTATCACGGGCATAGTAATTTGAGATTTTTGGTGATATAAACATTTTATTAATTGGCACAAAAAAGAAAAATCTTACCAAATAATGAAACATAAAAAGAACATAAAACCAATACTCTTCCAATAATAAGCTAGAAAGCATCGACACTTTTGAGGCCTTCATGTCGTGTGGTATGTTTCGACATGACATTCTTCAACACTCTTCGACATTCCCCAACACTCAATGAACACGTGTCAAAAAATTTAACACTTGGTCAACTCTCTCGACCCACAAGTCAAGAATTTTGACATGTGAGTTTGGAATTCCGACATGTGATTCTGATATGCACGAGGTCAATTTAAAAAAAAATTCAATAAATGAAGGATCATAATGTAAATATGTAAGAAAATAAAAAATAATAAACATAATAAATAGAGAAAGAAGAAACATCTAACTTTCTATGCTCTTCCGACTCTCACTTCCTATGACATATAATTTGCCCGCCAAGTTTATTTTTTTCTCTACTCTTTTAACATGCTCGACACGTAAGTCTAGAATATGAATTGCTCGTTTTTTTTCCTCTAAGTTTTATGGATTATTAGTGAAGTTGAATCCGTCAAATTGAAACAATGAATGATTAATTTTTTAATGTAAATTCATTTTAAGCTCTTTTTTATTATTGATTTATTTATGAATTTGAATACAATTAATTTGATTAAAATAATCATAAAAATGATAATTTATCATATATATATATATATATATATATATATATATATATATATATATATAGACACATTTAATATACAATGTGTCTCAATATGTCGGAATTTTCTATTTTTTAAGAAACGATATGTCAGCGTGTTGTGTTGTGTTACGTGTCACGTGTCACTATCGGTGTTACTTAGATAATAAGCATGGTGAACATAACCTAGAGAGGCGGTTTGGTTAAGTTGGAGAAGATTCAACTGGGATCTCGAAGCATATGCTACAACAACAAAAGCAACAAAACTATGTAAGATGTATTTTGAATCACTATGAAGCAATGTGCTAGAAAAAGAACTTTGAAGAAAAGAAAGAAATGAAAAAGAGAGAGGAATGATGTAGATGGGCCATTTTTACTTGGGAAAATAGTTAGAAAAGTCTTAAACTTGTTGTACGGTGGCCGATTCAGCTCTAACTTTTTTAATTGTGCAAATTTAATTATAACCCCCTTTTGATAATTTGCCAATTTAGTCATTCTAACTAAAATTGGTTAGAAATCATTGACATGAATGCCAATTATCCTACACCGCATGCGTGGGGCTAATGTGAAAATTTTTTGCAATTTATTTTTCAAATTTTCAAATTATTTTATTTCTTCTTCTTGTTCTTGTTCTTCTTCTTATTTTTTTTTGCTTTTCTGCGAGGGTCGCGGCCGTAGCCCTACCCCTTGCATTATCCTTTTCTTTGTATATAATAAATTTAAATTAAGCTTCTTTAAAAAGAACTGAGAAATATTTAAATAAAAACGGCTTTCTTGAATTAATTTAAACCTAACACAACGTAATTTGAATTTCTAACATAGCATGTGAATTCCAAAACATCAGAGAATGAGAACTAGCTAAAGAAGTACATTCACTATTTTGAACTGCAACATTGAATAAGCAATAATTTGAAACAATAAATCGACAGTAGTCCATGTTGATATGAAGGGTTTTGAGTTGATTAAATTTATCGAAAATAAATAATCAAATAATTTGATATGATGATATGGATTTTGGTAGTAGAACTGGTTTGTTTGAATTTTAAATCTATTAGGCCTCGAATTTGGTCTCCGGACGTCGGATCTGAGCTTGCGAGCCCAAATCTGATGTTACCGAAAGCCAGGTCATCCCTTGTGGCGGCTGCAAGTTGAGTTTTTTTTTTTTTTTCAAGGAACCGCCGGAGATTACCCTTGGGGAATCACACGACCTTCCAATACTCGGTGGCACCGTCGGGTCTCGCCGCAAGCCACTATTTAGACGTAAACCTCGAGAGAAGCTAGCCTAGAACCCTAATATCAGGATCCCCCACTTCAAACACTTTAGCAACAAAATGGTTCGAACCCTTGATCTATGCAAGTTGAGGTTTTCATCGCCGCAATACCCTCTACTTTTATTAACAAACGGCAAAACAGTGGAAAAACTTAGTCTCATTCAATTAAATGGCGACCAATTCCCCAAGTTGCTGTGACTTAACTGCCCCATAAGAAAAACCCAGTAAAATTGACTACTTGATCTTTTTTTACAAATGGTTAAGACTGCATTAATTTAATCAAAGGTTTATGATTATATTGTATTTCACCTAGAAGATTTAGAATTTTCGGATCATTTTCCCAAAACTTATGGAGTTAACTGAAGGACACAAGAACATCAAAGTTATATATATCTTAAGACTTAAACATACGGAGTATTAAAATGTTTTTATGGAAAATAAATTCTAAAGTGCTATTTCGAATAAAGAATAAACAAAAAGCAGGGATTCAGATGCTCCAATGGTCAAGTTCCTAAACTGGTCCTATATAAGCCCTAATCATTTAAGAAAGAGAAAATGAAATGCAAGCCAAGGCATTGAAAGTGAAAGCTGCTTGTATGGCTTCTCTTGATGGACAAAACAGGCCTTTCGCTTTAAGTCAACTACTAGTGCCAGCTCTTTCATGATAAATTATTTGTGAAAACATTTGGACATCTTGATCGTGCAGGTCGGCCAAGAATCAGCATGGAAAAAATAATATAAAAATGAAAAGAAAAAGAAGCAGAAAGACATTTATTATTCTCATAATATCTATAGCATATTATTGCCATGTAAATTTTTTTAACGTGCATGACTTTATGCGCCATTAATTTGAAAGAATAAATAGTTGTTTCGCCAAAGGTATGGAAATCGATCCTTATGAGAATGTCGAGAAAGAAATTGAACTCGACTAATATTGTGGAAATGCTTTTTTTTGTCCTTGATTTTATACAAAAAAAAAGTAAATTACTGTAGTTATAGGTAATGAAGTGCAACTTCTAGTAATTTAAAGTTCACGGAATGATAAAGGTGCTGCAATGATAAAGTTGCTGGAAAGCTAAAGATGAAAGTATATGTATATAAGAATATCCACAAAAAGTTATGGTTCTCAAACTTCTAAGCATAACCATCTCGGAATCACGTGCTCATCTTTATCTACTATCTGCGTATCAGACTGATGTGTTGACAAATCTATGTCATTTATTTATTTATTAATTTCATTAAAGACGGTTTTAACATAGAGTTAAAATCTGTGATTATTAGCTATCAATGATTTTGTCAATTAATTTGCTTCAAGTTGTTGATTGGTGAAGAATTTCATCAATAGACTCAGTATTTATATCACCATCTTACTGCATAGACATCCTGCACTGCCCACAAACTTAGAGTCTATTGATTGTTTTGTTCATCGATGATTTTTCCTCTCTTCGACCGAGCTTCCTACTAATAGATGATATCCACAAAGATTTGGTCATTTTTCTTGTATCAAATTCTCGAATCATGCCATAGTTGGTATAAAGAAATATTACAACAAATGCGTAGGCTGAGAATGAGAAGATTTTGTTCTTGCTTGCATTAGAGAATGGTGGTCATACGTGCGAAATGGCCCTCGATACATATATATAATGAGACTTTCATTTGAATTAAATTTTGGGTATTTTTCTTTGGGGAAAAATTGCTTAGTTTTAGTTTTACGCGGAAAGAGAGAAGCGAGAAAACCGGCAGAATCTTAGGTTTGGACTGCTTCCTCGTTGGTTGGTGCAGCAAGAGCGACATTGGCAACACTGCATGCTTGAGTCTTTCTAGAATCAGGAAGGGACATCGACTGAAAAGAAAAATATATTTAAATCTTCATTATTCTCGTCAACATATTGCAAATAAAAAAAATGGGGAAATAGAAAGTATATTAAAGATCAAACTATGCATACACATATACATAGGACCCTGTCAAGTAATTAGGTACCGATCGAGGCTATGCACAAATATGTCATGATATTGATTAAGGCCGCTTGTGCGCGCGTGTGGGGGGTGGGCAGGCAGTGGGGGTAGGACGATGAGTTGTTATTTTTATTAGGGGTGTGTAAAGAGAACCGTCCGAATTAAAGACTGCTCGGACCAGATCAAATTGACCAATTACGAGCGGTTCCTAGAGAGGGCAATTTGATTTCCAGTTCCCATTCTTGGAACTGGTGTCCGGTTGGTCTAGTTCTCAATTCCAAGATGGGAATCGGACTGGTTGATTATATATACAATTTACTTGAGCAAGAAAGATAGGATTTTTGGCAAAATATCTTAAGTAGCCATTGGTCAAGACTCAAGCTTTCCTAAAACTCATATCAAAGAAAGGAATGCATGCTCTCTAACGATCAAACAACTTCAGAACACGGGGTGCAAACTTCATTTTGAGCAGTGATATGATGTGAAGCTCAAGAGGGTTCGCCACCCCCATGTTGCGTCACTGCCATCAATGATCAACCCATTAAATGAACCGACAGATCAGACAAAGAAACGTCCTTTCTTCCATCTTTCACCATAAATATCGACAGAGGGAGCTGTAAATCAAATTGGAAATACAAGAAGCAATGCGTGCATGGAGGGAGCCTGAAGAGCTCATGCTTATGGGTGTACAAAATACCCGAGAACTACTCGGATCGTCCGGAACCGGACCGAAGCCGCCCGGAACCGGCGATTCTTGAGGGAACCGGTCCGGTTCCCGGTTCTAATTTTTCGGAATCGGTGGGTACCGGTCCGGCTCCCGGTTCCATGGGCGGATCTACCCACCTGGACCGGACCGGAACCTTTTTAATATTAAAAAAAAAAAATTACTAAAAGAAACTCTAGATTAGATCTCATCTCCTCACTCCCTTCGTCTTCGGTTCTCTCTCTCTCTCTGTCTTTTCCTTGGTTCCTCCTAATCCTATCGCCATTTCGATTCCTCCCCGAGCGTCGATGCTGCCGCCATTGCTCCTCTGCCGCTGTTGCTCGCCCCCTCGCATCAGCCGCCATCCACCACAACCGCGGAAAATTGTTTCGCGACCGTTCTGTGTTGAAAACCCAACCATAGACCTCCTCTCCTCCTTCCCAACTCATAAACCCAACCGTTCTATGTTGAAAACCAAAATTGTTTTGCGTCAAGATCGGTTCTATGGATCCACCCGGGAACCGGCGGTCCGGTTCTCGGGTAGATCCATGCAATAAACGGGTGAATCTCGGTTCCAATTTTTCAGAACCGGTCCTTAGCGGGCGATTCCTGGTTCTAGGTTGGGAACCGCCCGCCCAGACCATGCACACCCCTACTCACACCCCTCTCAAACTCGAATTGATTAGCTGCAACATCTTTCAGTTTATTTTTGACACGAAACAACAAATTACTGGTTTCATCGACCGGACCGGACCGGACCGATCGATCAATTTAGTTCTCGATCCCAAAATCTAGGAATTGGTCCTCTTGATCTTGGATCGAGAATCAATCAGTTCTAATCTATGTGGGTGCTGGTATCTTAGTCAAGGGTTGGTTTACCTTCTTGACCATCGGGTTAGGTCCTCAGCCTTTCTTGATGGTCTAGCACCCTTAAATCGAGGACGGCGATCAACCGGTCATCGTATGTTTGCCGTCCTTAGGTGATGGTGGCGAGTGTGGTCATCGTTGGATCACTCGGTTCCCTCCCGACTTTCCAAGAGATCTAGATTTTTCTAGCTTCACTAGCTTGCTGACTTTTTTGGCCCTAAACCGATCCCTCAATACCTTGAAATAACTCTGATTATTCTTATGCAAAGACACTTCATAAGAAACCAACCATAATATCCTGATCAGATCGGGCTAGTAGGTAAGTCCCCGTTGAGACTGGACCATTCCCTCGAGTTGGAAAGGACTCTTCATGTCGCTACAGGGTCAATCAATTCAGAGGTCGATTCCGATGCTAACTGGGCTAAAGATCCCAATTGACTATTGCTTTACAAATCCTCAATCTTTCAGGACTGCAATGACAGACAAATCAGCAACATCCCTATCAAGTACAAAAGCAGAATACCAAATCGTTTCGTAAGTCCTTTAAACTTAATTTCACAAATGGAATAAAATGTTCCAGTTTTTAACTCAGCAATTATTCCTTAGCGCGTTCCGACGTTGTCGGCCTCCCTGCACAAGACGCTATGAATTTTCTTTTGGGAGAACCTTGAGAAAAATAACCTTTTTCGGCCGACCATGAGAGGAAATAGAAAATTTCATCTTTTTTTTCCCCTGGACCGACCCTTCAATGGTGTCTGCTTAGGGTCCCCACGTACGTGCGACGCGATACGTTTAACAAATAATACACAAGATGGGTCTTATATAAAATTAACAAAAGAATATAAATAAATAAATAAATAAATTCACAAGTACCCGCATATGTCGGCGGCTACGAAAATATAGTCTTCGACCCGTGTAATGCATGGGCATCTTACTAGTTTATACGGTTATGTCGTGGCAAGAAATTGGGATAAATTGAGTCATCATTGAGGCATTTGAGATTTTAAGGGAAAATTGTAGAAAGTCGTAAGTTGATTGGATTGAGCCAATTCAGTTATTAACAGTTTAATATAGTCATTCCGATCAATTTTGACCAGAAAACATTAATGTGGTGATGTAATTATTACCGGTCATTCTATGTGGCATTCTGGTATTAATGTAGATAATTTTCTTTTAAAAAATTATTTTTTCCTTATTTTTTTATATATATTTTTCTTTCCTTTAAGTTGATGGCTAGTCTCATGCGACAACCAGCCACCAACAATGCCCAAACGGGGCTGGGCAAAGTAGGGTGAGGATGACCCTCGCACAGGCTCTTCAGCAATTTGTCGTGGTCTGCCATCACCTAGGGTTGGCCACCGGCAAAAAGGAAAGAAAAAGGCAAAAAAAAAAAGGAAAAAAGAAAAGAAAAAAGAATCAGAATTTTTTTTTTTAAAAAATCATCCACGTTAACACCGCTACACCATATAGGATGAATGGTATTGACCAAACTACCACATTAGTGTTTTTCGATCAAAATTGGCAAAAAGGATTATATTGGCAAATTGTCAAAAAGTTTATGATTGAATTTGCACAATTGAAAGAGTTAAGACTAAATTTGCACAGGTGTAACAGGTTTAGGGTTATTTTGGTAATTTTAAACTTTAGGCACCGGGGTATTGGATTTTCCGAAGAAGCTTAGATGATTAAAAGATATGCAGAATGACATTGGATAAATCATCTCCCACCAGAGTCCAAGAAACCCTGAACTAAAGCCATCTGGACCTAAGGATTTATCTCCATCCATGGACCACAAGACCTCGCTTTAATCTCCTGAGCAGTGACTGGTTTAACCAAGGCACGTCTCTTCTCTTCAGTAAGCCTGAAATCAAGCAATTGCTGCACCTCAGCCATCTCAGAATTAACATGCTCAACAGATCCCAAAAGCTTCTTACACAAGTTCAAAGCTTCCTCAACTATGCTTTTGTTGCCGACAAGCTTCCTAACATCTTTGGAGTAGTATTCTCAGTGAGTTCTTGGAATTGCAGACTACATATTATATATTATGCTTCTTCTTTTTTTCGTAAATTTCGCCCTGATACTATATTAGATTTTTCTAAATCAAGTCAGCAAATGAACAAACTTTGCTAGTAATAGTTGCTCTAGTTAGGGTGAGTGCAATGTCAATTGGGTTTCCTTTTTCCTTCGTTTCAATGATAGACGCCGAAAGAAAAGGTACTCCTTCTGGTTTTATATTCATTGATAAATCTTACCAATATAAAACCCAGATCCCATTCAAACATATAGATGCTAGAAAAGCCAGATAGGCAAATCTTCAGCTCAAGCGATATTTTATGTAATTGAATCAACTAGCCATGACACAAATTCCTTCTTGTTCAATAATTTGAGTGTCTGAACCTTGAATTTGACAAAGTCCTGCAAAGCACGGAGATCAGTCCGTGAAGACTTCATCGAAGAGGTGGTCAACGTGCACGTAATCTGTCGTTTCTGTACGAAGGGTTTGACCACCCAATTTTTGAGCAAAGACAATTTCCCCGTTCCACCTAGTATTCCACTAGAAAATGTAATTAGAGAGTATATAAGAAATTTGTGCATCTTTTGTTTCCTTTTTGTATAGTTTAGCCTCAATTTTGTGCTAAAAACTTTTGTAATATGTAATAGTGGTTCATTCTATGAGAAAATTAGACATTTCTGAAATTTCACGTCATCCTGGAGCTTCGTCAAATTCCCTAAAATCATCCTTTCCTAGCCCAACAGCTAGTCGCCGTCTTCATATTTTCTAATTTAACCTCTAGTTTGGCTTTGAACACAATTGAATCAACTCAATCAATCCACCCCATGTCTGCAAAAGGTGAGACTCTGGCACTGTAGTTCGTCCAAGCTCGCCTTTCCTTCCTCCTTATGAGCTTTGATCCTAATCGCTTATTTGTTGTTTTTCTTTGAATGTTGACAACTAGCTTAGGTGGAAGCTGTTGATACAGAATGGATTCAACACGAAATTAAGATGAGATGTATGAATCCTCCAATTTTTTTTCTGCATGGAGCAAAAGAATTCTACTGTTGTTTCTTGGTAGTTGAATGCTATAGCTGTCAATTTGCATGACACTGTTGCCTATTTAACCCACGTACTTTGGGTTCATTTGCATGATCAGCTTTCGGAGGGCAAGTACTTCCACTTCACAACCATCAACTTCGTTAAGAAACTGGTTGATCTTTGGTGCTAGATCTCACCCATGGCCACGATCTTGAGCAATTATTGAGCTTTACAGCTTTTGTGCACTATTACAGTTTCTTGATTCGTAAATTAAAAATTTCAGCAGTTTCTCCAACATTTTTCAGCAGAAAGTATGAGCAAAGGTTGGTACGATATAAGTGGCTTCAATATCTCTTGTAGTATCAAGTTGCATTGACAGCTATCTTCACTTCAGACTCACAGGTGACAGGAAAAGTTGTATATGAAGTAGTTTTTCTCCCTTGAGCAGCTTTTTTCGGTCATCACCAGAAATGTCAATTTCCCCATCTGCCAGAGTTCGACAACCGCTCTAATCACCGATTTCAATTGCAACCGCATTCTGGACTGAAGGGTCATACTTGAGGGAAAACTGAAAAGCTTTCAAGCAATTAAAAAGAGCCTAAGGACTTGATAAATTGTGCAGTTACACTTACTACGCATGTGTAAGCACATGCTCATGACAATCATTGAATCTTTACTTATAATGAGATTCGACAACTTTCTCAAGTATCAAAGTGTTCAGCGAAAGTAGACAAAAGTTGTATATTAATCTGCATTAATGCACTAAGCAAGCTTGAAATGTATGTTTCATGGCTTGATCTCGCACATTAGATCGTCTAGCGGAATCTCATTCTCTTTTCGCCAGCTATCAAGTTTCACGAAAAGGAAAATCATGGTGAGTGAGGCCAATTCATGCCATTCTAACTACAACTTTCAGCAGATTGGCCCTCCTATTGTAGACTCTTCTTGACATTGACCAAATTCTAAAGCTAAACTTTCACCAATGACTCCACCTTTCTGTTTCTTTTTGGGGGTCAAACAACACTATTCATCACTAATATGGAAAGAGAATAGGGCAACTCAATGATCCTATAATATTAAATAAAACCCTAAATGACCAACATTATTGTTGAATAGAGCAAACCCTAAATCGGATATTCCACAAATGATCCTACAGGACTTTCTTAAAATATAATGTTGAAATCAGACTCTCTTGAATACTACTTCAAAAGAATAGGGCAAATCTCACCATACCAATAAACCAAATATTATGACCTTTTTCCTCCTATATTATCCAGTTGTATTAGCATTTAATTTAATTCTCTCATCACAAATGCCATGCATAAAGTCGAGTACTTTTAAAAATTAACGTCTCTGCTCTACAATGATTCTTTTTCCGAATTAAATTTAACATAATTTCGCCAAAGTGTAATATATATCGCCAAAGTGTAATATATTACTAAGTATGAAAATTTTATCGTACATACTTAAATTATAGCTGCTTTTTCAAGCATTTTTCCTGGATATAATAAGCTCTATAAGCATTATCTAATTAAGTGATCAAATTCTTCAACCTCCTGCTCAAAAGAGGAAACCTTTTTTTTCTTTTTCTAAAGAAATTATTCACAATAGAAAAATGCTTATAAGACGGTACCATCACTTTGTGGAAAGTGGCAATACTCTCCTCACCACACATTCCCAAGTGTGTTGTCAAGCAGTAGATTTTGCATGGTTTGTCATCAATCAAATTGGAGATGTGTGGTTAGAACAGTACCATCACTCTATGGAAAGTGACCGTACCGTCCTCTAAGCATTGTTCTTCACAATATCAACCCTAGTTTTGTTCATTTGTGCTTTCCTGTATTGCAGATAACTAATCTTCTATCTTTAAACTATAACATTACAATGAAATCCCTATCTAAAACAATCAAGAACCACTTCATCAATTTGTCCTTCTTTGCTTATCATCGATCTAATCTTCTCGTATAATATAAAGATTATTATACCATTCACCACAAGATCCGAAATTCTCCATTGGAGAATGTGCCAACACGATGGGACTTGGATTCACTCTAAATAAGGCTTTACTCAAATTCTGGTTGAGAATTTGATTGATGTGTATTTTTATTTAGGAATAATTTCTGCATATTTCTTTTCTTGTGAAAATTAACGTCAATAACAACATTTGGAATAACTTAGCAAACATAGTCTTAAACTCATGCAACACACGGGCATCTTTGCTAGTTTATAAGGTAAGGTTCTAGCAGGAATTGGCCTAAATTGAGTCATCATGGAGGCATTTAAGACTACAGGTACCAGTGTAACACTCTAGATCATTGGAAGAAATCCAATATAACTAGGGGATTCTCTTTTCTAAGCCTCAAATCAAGCAATTGCTGCAACTCAGCCATCTCGAAGTTAACCGCCTCAGCAGATCCCAAAAGCTTCTTATAGAATTTTACGGCTTCCTCAACAATACTTTCATGGCCAACAAGCTTCTCACCATCTTCAGGAGTACAGTACCCCAGGTGAATTTTTGGAACTGCTTACAACTTTTGTGAAAAAAACAGCAGACTACATATTATATTATGCTTTCTATGCCTATTTTGCTTGCTAAATCAAGTCAACACATAAAAAAAAAGTTGTTAGTGATTCTGGACCTATTTAGGGTGAGAGCAATGTCAATTGGGTTTTGTTTCTTTTTTTCCTTCTTTTCAATGATAGACGTTGTAGGCCGACAAAAAAAATGATAGACGTTGAAGGAAAAGGCACCCCTTCTGGTTTTTTCCATCGATGAATCTTACCTGTATAAAACACAGATCACATTCGAACACATGGATACTGCGATTGCCGGATAGTTAATTCTTCAGCTCAAGCAATATGTTATGTCATGAAATCACATATCAATAACAGAAATTCTTTCTTTTTTAATAGTTTGGGTGTCCAAACCTTGGATTTGACATAGCCTCACAAATCACGGAGATCGGTCCATCCACAAGTTCATTCAATATTTATTCACCAATGGATAGTCAATGTGCACGTAATCTGTCCTATCTAAAATAAGGGTTTGACCACTCAATGTTCGAGTGAATACAATTTCCCATTCCACTTAGTAGGGGTGATTAGGTTAAGGGTGAGTAGGGTCTAGACTTGGATCCTGTACCCAACCCTGTGGTTCCCCTTTTTTGGACCTTATACTCGACCCTATTTGTATTGGATCCTGTACTCGACCCACCCTATTTTTCTAGTCCTGTTCTAGGGTCAACCGTGTTTCTACTGTAACTCGTTTTGCAACGTTTTGATATCTTATACAATTTCAAATTTTACATTAACACGCAACAAAATAACGTAATCCTCCTAATTTGTATTAAAACATTAAGCACTTGTAATAAATAATACATAAACTTTTTGACTAAATGAAAAAATTAAGAATCCATAGGGCTAAGTATCATAAATAAAATCATAAGGCAAAACAAAAATCATAACATTGCATAAACATTAGCAACAAACATAGGTCTAATATTAGTCTTATTCTCACAATTACTACATGAAGCTGTTCATTTATGCAAGCATAACCCCTCCTACAAAAGAGAATTTAGACGAGCCAATCCACGTGGTACACAAGAATTTGGCGGCGACGAATGTTGTCCGTCCATCGGATGGTGCGAGAGAGAGCCGATGAGGGAGGGAAGCGAGTGAGGAAGAGGAATGATGAAGGAGGAGTGTCGTATGTGTATGAGAGAGCCAAAAGGAAAAATGCCTTGTGATTGCGGAAGTAAGAATAGAAATCAAGGGAAAAATAGGATTTTGGACCTCTACTTACAAAACCGGCTCCCAAACCAATTCCAAAACCGGTCCAGGAACGGGTTTCCGAATGGGTAATCGCTCGGAATTGGTTCTCGGACCTGTTTAAACCGGTTCCAAATTTTTGAAATCGGTTCCTAGACCGGTTTCAATGGGAACTGGTTCCCGACCCTGTTTTTCAGGTGGGCCGGTTCAGTTCTCGAGTATACCCGTTCCGGTTGCACACCCTACCACTTAGTAGATGACTAGAAAACTCGAAGTGTAAATAAGAAACTAGCACGTCTTTTGTTTCCTTTATATATACTTTCTAAAATTTCCCATTGGATCGGAGCTGGTTTTTTTATTTATTTTTTTTGGTCGGAGAACGGAGGTAGTTCAAACTCCCTAAAATCATCCTTTTCTAGCCTAACAAGTAACAACTAATCTCCATCTTCGCTTTATCTTCTAATTCAACCTTTATAATGGCTTTGAAAACAAAAGAAGCAACTCATCCCATGTTTGCAAAAGGTGAGCTTCTGGCATTTTAGTTCATCCAAATTCGCCTTTCCTTCCTTCTTCGAGCTCTGATCCTAGTAACACATTTGTTTTTATTTATTTGAATGGTGATAAGTACCCTAGGTGGAAGCTGTTGATGCAGAATTAGCTCAACATGAAATTAAGGTGAGATTATTAAATTCTCCAATTTTTTCTGCTGGGAATAAGAGAATTCTACTGTTTGTTCTTGATGTCAATTTGCATAACAACGTTGCATATTTTACACACATAATTTGGGTTCATTTGCATGGTTGAGAAACCATTCGATTTTAGTGCTCGATCTCACCCACAGCCAAGATCTTGAGTAATTTTTAGGCTCTGCAATATTTATCCGTTTTCTAGTTTCCTGGTTCGTGAATTGAAAATTTAATTAGTGTCTCCAACATTTTTCAGCTAATAATATGAGAAAAAGTAGGTCCATATAGATAGCTTGAAGATCTCTCACGGTGTCAATCTGCATTAATAGCTATCTTCTTACCAGACTCACAGTGACAGGAAAAGTTGCATATGAAGTAGTTTTTCCCCCTTGAACAGCTTTATTTAATCATCAAGGCATCTGCCAAAGTTCAACAACTTCTGTAACCACTGATGTCGACCACCGCCACATCCTCATGACAATCATTGATTCTTTCCTTATAATGAGATTCAGAAACCATCTCGATTCTCGAAGTGTTTAGGAAAAGTAGCCAAATGCTGTAAACTGTAAACATTTTGCAAAGTAACTGCCAATAAATGCATGGAACTGCTTTGTATTGTCTGTGAAAGTACAAAATGATGATTTTATCTTCTGGCTAACCACGAAGCATGATTTCAGAAGCCACCAGCTTCAGTAGTCCTTCATTTTCACAAGTTATCTAGATTGCATGCATTTGAAGACATGAACAAAAATAGAAGATGCAATCTTGACACATCTGTGAACACCATGAACTTTGAAAGGACATCCAGGACTGTTACAGCATTATTGGTAAAAAAAGGTCATCTCTATTCCTCCTCTTTCACAAGCATTCTTTTTCCCTATCTCTGCAAGTCTTCTGGCTAAGCACGAAGCATGATTTCAGAAGCCACCAGCTTCAGTGGTCTTTAATTTTCACAAGTTATCTAGATTGAATGCATTCGCGAACATGAACAAACATAGAAGATGCATCTGGACACATCTATGAACATCATGAACTTCGAAAGGACATCCAGGACTGTTACAGTATATATTGGTAAAGTGGGCCATATCTATTCCCCTTTCACAAGCATTCTTTTTCACAATCTCTGCAAGTCTTGAATTGCTCGATCTCAGTATTAAGAACCCATGGATGCAGTTATTTTTCTGTCACTTCCACCTGGATATTACATCATGGTCATGTTCTTGCGTGCATAGCATACATACGAAGTGTGTTTAATCTAAAAAGAGGATGTCATTCAAAGACTATACTCTGCAAAAGTGTCTTGAATCGGTATTGGGATATTCTTCAAACGATCCTATGAGACTTTCTTGAGCCAGAATATCAAAATCAGTCTCTCTTGAATACTCCTTCACAAGAATAGGACAAATCCCACCATACCATGGATCACAAAATTATGAGCCTTTTTTTATATTAGCCTGTTTAATTAGCATTTTAATTCCCTCAAAGAACAAGACATGCATAAAGTCAAATACTTCGAGAACTGAGGTCATCGCTTTACAATGGTTTTATTTCCTGATAGATTTTGACTTTATTTTGTCAAAGTGTAAACTATGAGACATGCACAAAGTCAATTGATGATTAATTTTGACTTAATTTTGTCTAAAGAGTATATGACTGAGTTTGAGAATTTTATCGATAAAATGAATTTTTATATGCCTTCTATTTGTGAATATTTAACTATTATTGAATTTTCAAGCATTTATATCTAAAGAGTCAGCGCTATAAGCTCAAACGATTGATTTGACTTTATCATAATACGTTCGGTCATTTTCTAAGGAAGCGATCAAATTCTCAAACCTCATGCTCAAAAGAGGAAATATTCTCTTTTTGTAAAGCAAATATTGACAATGTCTATTCTGGTTTTGTTAGTTCGTGCAATCGTGTACTACAAAGAACATATCCTTTATCTCATTATTTATATCACGATTACATCATTAGATAATTAACTTTAACAATCAATACCCACTTGATTAACTTTTCTTTTCTTCCTTAATGTCGATCTAATCTTCTCATATAACATAAAGAATTATTGTACTGTCCACGGTAATTGGAATCGGAACTTTACCGTCGGGTACAATTATGGAAACTATGGTTTATGTTTATGTAGTTACCTACAAATTAAGACAAACAGGATATCTGCCCATATATGGAAATAATTAAATGACTCTTGTTTAAGCAATTATGGGATTATTGATTTGAATAGATGTCGTGAAGGGAAAAAATGATCAAATGAAACGAATTGCCACCCTAGTGATGACATATGAATAAATTTTAGGGAAAATTCCAAATAAGGACCTAAAGTGAATCTATTTCTCAAATAAGGACCTAAAGTGAACTTTGTGTCAAATAAGGACCCGAAGTGGATCAATTGTTTTAAACAAGGATCCGAAGTGAATTTTGTGTCAAATAAGAACCCAAAGTGATCAAGTTAATCTCTATTAAGGACCTTAGCTCGCCGGCAAACATTTTCCAGCGATTAAAATAGGGCCAATTTTGTCAGAAATTTGTGATTGGAAAAAAATGGAAAATTCTAAATTAATTAAGTTTAGGTTATTCATTTAGATGTTTACATTTTCTTCTTTCTTCTCCCCGCTGCTCCTCAACCAAATCGCTGCCCGGTCATCGTCATGACTCGATTCTTGTCGCTCCTTGCCTTACTCGACCGGTGGAGGATTTGGGTCTCCGCAAACAAAGAAAGAAGAACATGGTTTTCTTCTTGTTTTTGAATTCGTGCCTCAACCAGCAAAGAATTTGGGTCTTCGACTTTGTGGAGGATGGGTACTAGGAATGGAGAGAACTTCGGTCTTTGACTTTGCGAGAGGATGGGTACAAGGAATGGGGAGATCGTAGAAAATCTAGGGTTTTTTTTGTTTATGTTCAAGGATTTGTTAATTTTCCCTAGATTTTTTTTTTTTTTTGGAAAAATTGCCCATACTCCGGTCGTCGGAAATGTCACATGCTTGATAGCCGACGAATATTTGGCTGACCAGCAAGCTTAGGTACTTATTTGGATTGATTTAACCACTTAGGATCCTTATTTGAGACAATGATCTGACACAAAGTTCATTTCGAATCCTTATTTGAGAAAATTGATCCACTTCGGGTCCTTATTTGGAATTTTCCCTAAATTTTATATAAAATCATATCAGAGTAACTAATTTTTAAAAGAACAGTTTCTAAATCGATTTTTGATAATAAAAAATGTTTAATGGAATTATATTAGTGTTGTGGAGAAAATGATATGTATTTTGAGTGTTTACACAATGTGATAGAGGCGATGTCATTTCCACCTTCATTTTGGCTAGTACACTTATTATTTTAGTTAATTGACCGCAATACTCCCCCCCCACAAATTTTTTTTTTTATTAGGCTAATCAATAGAACTGACTTTATTTCTATCTTTCCTTTCATTCGTTTCACAATATAAATACTCCATTATACCTAGCAAGATGTCATCTTATCCTGCGTTTTGTTATTATTTTGCTTATAGAAGGTTGTTAATTTTAATTTATGACCTCATATTTTTAATCGCTAAATCTATATAGAAGATTATAAATTTCCATTTATGACAGCCCATGAATTCACAATCAATTGCTTTTTTTTTTTTTTTTTAATTCAAATAGTTTGAGCTAATCTATATTTCAATGCTGAAAATTGAATTCCAATCTATATCTAGCCGATCTTGACCTTATGAGCATTTTTCCTTATTAATTTTGTAGGTTTTTAAAGTTAATATTGGTTATTTTGTAATTTCTTTTGAACTTTTCACATTTTAATTGAAATTGCAAGATGACATCTCTTTCACTTTCAAATTCACAAATTTTTTAGAGGAAAGTTTTAATCATATTTTAAAGTTTTGATCCACTTTCTGTGAGAATAAATCAATAATTGACATTAATTATCTTTTTCATGATAGAAGTACAATAAGAAGTTCCCTCTTTTTTTTTTCCCTTTTTGCGTTTATCTGTTGTTAATATCTAGATATGATCCAAATATAAACATGTTTAACATTTGATCATGTTTCTAACATATTAACATTTTCCATATTCATTATTTTTTTCATTTTTTATCAATATCAACTAGATAATTAGAATCCACCCCATTAGTGGTCGTGTGGTTTGCGCTTAATCTCTCTTCCGGAAGAATCCCCGCGGTCACTTGTGCGACTCACCCGCGGTCCGGGGGAGATGGGTCCCCTCAGGTCGCCCCGGGTTTACGCCGCCGGCTACCGGCTGTACGGCGGTTCCCGGGTTACCAAAAAAAAAAAAACTAGATAATTAGATTGAAAGTTAATTTTCAACTTTGAAATATAGTTTAGCTCAAACTATTTGATAAAAATTAGGCAATTCAACGTGTATTCAAAAACTGTCATAAATAAATTAAATTAAATTTTCCATGTAGCTTTTGTGAGTAAAATATAAGACCATAATTAGAATGAACAACTTTCTCTAAGCAAAGTGATAACATGATGCACGATGAGATAATATCTTATTGGGTATAATGGGGCATTTATAAGTGATAACCGTGTGCTCATTTGTTACTTTTGCATGGGGAAATTTGATTCCAAAAATCATTTTTCCCGAGTCAAAGTTGTCTGAAAGAGGGGAAAATTGAGAAAGAAGAGAGAGCTAGGGTTTCGAAATTTAGGGCTGATTCAGTCGGATATGACCCTCACCGGTTCTAAATGGAGGGGAAGAAATTAAAGAAAAGAAAAGAAAAAGGAAAAAATGAAAAAAATATTATTGAAAAGTAACCATGTCGGCGCCGCCCAATCAAAATTGGCCAACACAAATGCAAAAAGTTTAGGATTGAATTGACAACAAAATATGTTTATGCACAATTGCAATATATTTATGAATTTTTGGTAATTCTCTCTAGCTCTTATGCATTTCCGTAACATCTTAACATTTCGTGTTGAACCAAAGATGTTTGCAAGAAAGTGACAATATAAAGAAAGTAGTTCTTGCATAAACTGTTTGCATTCCTCGCCTTTTAAGCGATCAACAATATGTTTGAGACCACCGCCTTGGTGGCCGCGATGGTTTGGGCTCTCTCCCCCTCACAAAGGGGAGGAGTTTGAATCCCCTCATAGTCGCTTGGGGTCTTAAGTGGGACGCCAGGGGTACTGGGTCCTCCCGTTTACGTGTCCCCCTGGTTTACTCGCCCGCCGCCGCGTACGGGATTCTGGGTCAAAAAAAAAAAAAACAATATGTTTTGAGAAAGTTGCATGGATAAGCACTTGCTTATACGTGACGTGCTTCTAAACTAACCATTCTTCAATTTAAAGTAATCTTGATTTGGAGGCCCACCATTCTCTGGAGGAGCCTTGTCGATCTACATAGGGAAAAGTATCAAAAAAGTCATAAATACAATACCAATTCAGTTTTAAACCTTTCAATTGAATCAATTTAGTCATAAACCTTTTCACATTGGTACATATTCAGTCCTAAATTTTTTCACATTGGTACTAATTCAGTTTTTAACCTTTCAATTGGATCAATTTAGTCATAAATATTTTTACATTGATATCAATTCAGTCTATCCGACCAATTTTGATTGGCTAGCGTTGACATGAACGCTGACCGATGACCGAATGTTAACGCGCTAATTTTTAAATAACTTTTTTGAATTTTTCATTTTTTTTTCTTTTCTTTTCCTTCTTCTTCCTCCTTGGACTTTCTCGCAGCGATCGGCAAGGGCCGCAAAGCCCTCGTCGACCGTTGGCGAGGGTCGTGGCCCTCACTGGCTTTGCCCAAGGTTGCGGGTGAAGCAGCTTTGCCCAAATTTGGGCAAGGCCAACCTCGCCCGGCCTTGCCATAGGCAAAGGCGGCCTCCCAAGCACGGTGACGAGGCCATGGTAGCCTTCATCCAAGGCTAGGGCGAGGCTGGCCTCACCCATATCTGGGCGAAGCCACCTCACCCGTGGGCTTGGGCGAGGGCTTTGAGCCTTGTCAATCTCCAACGAGGGCTTCACAACGCTTGCCCAGTGGCCGGCCAGCCTTGTTGGAGGCTCGCCGACCACCGCAAGAAAGTCCAAGGAGGAAGAAGAAGGGGAAAGAAAAAGAAAAGAAAAAAAAATTAATAAAAAATTTCTAAAAATAAAAATTATTTAAAAGTTGCATCGCCCGGCGTCCATGTTAGCACCGACCGACTAAAAGTGGCCGAATAGACTAAATTGGTACCAATGCAAAAATGTTTAAGATTAAATTGGTCAAATTGATAAATTCAAGACTAAATTAGTACAAATGTAAAAAGTTTAGAACTACAGTGGTCCAATTGAAATGTTTAATAATGAATTGATACCAATACAATATATTTATAACTTTTTTAGTACTTTTCCCAATCTACGTGAATGCACTGATTTATACGCATTTATGCCAATTTGTTAAGACCGAGAAATCAATATTGGGAATTTAAGGACCGATTTTTAAGTGCTCACAATCTTAAGTGTTAAAATAAAATTTTTAAATAGGCCACCAATAATTTTGCTTCCTTTATTATTAACGGATCAAATTGGATCCTGCTTTATTAGGAGAGTAAACAGTGTAATTTCGAGCCATGGCCCTTTTTTTTTTATTACAAAAAATAAATAAAATAAAAAATTGTTTGACGATCATTGAATATTTGTAATTTCTTTCCAATTACAAAACTACAATCATATTTGATAGGCTGGAATCGTATGATCGGTAAGATTCTAACTACTATCAATCAATTTTCTTAATTTGCATGAATTTTTTTTTTTTTGGTCGGTCATACTCTAATCCTACTCTAACACACACTCTCAGACTTTTGCCCTGCCTCATTGCAGGGCGTGGGAGTCGAAACCCACTCTTGAAATGAAATCGTCCACACCCCAATCCACCCCGAGAAGGTGGGGATTTGAACCCCAACCTCCCCTTCCAAGTTGGAAGGGTGACCACCAGGGCGAACCCCGGTGGTTTGCATGAATTAAGTAATCCCTTTTTTACGTATTGGATAAGTAAATTTATAACTTAATTAAATATACTTAATTAATGCTAATTAAAGTTATCTAACAAGCTTAATTTCTAACTATGACATGGGAGAGGGCTGCGACCCTCTCCCAAATCTAGGCAAGTGCGTATAAGGCCTTGCTTGTGGTTGACGGAGGTCGCCAACTATTCTTGAGGCCTTGCCAACCTTCATCCATCACAAAGGCATCGTAGGTTCTCCCCTTGTGGGTTTTTTTTTTTATTATTATCAAATACTTAGCCGTGTTTTAATCTAGCTTAACTAAGATTTAGATTAATGCATTATGATTTCACTAAAATGACATTTTAGTCTTATGCTTAATGTTTAGTATGTCAATGCTACATAAGAGCGAGAAAATAAAAAATAAAAATACAACAAGCATTATCTATTAGTTTAGTTGGACGAAATTAATGAAATGACCTGATTGTGTCAATTTGCTAAATTTTAAGAGTTGATTGCACATTTTTAAAATTTTAGCGTTCAATTATACCTTCATAATAAAATTTAAAAACTCTAGTGCACTTACACTTAAATGGATTGCTCCAAATGATCAACAATGGTTGACTAACCGAATTCTATTGGGGTAAGGATAAACTCTTGGATTCCTCCATCAAATCAAGAGTTAAAATTTAATGTAGATGGCACGTGGAAAGATAACAATGGAGCCATAGGTATTATTGCGCAATCGGATAGAGGCTCTATTGTCTAAGCTTGGACAAGACAAGGAAGATGGAACTCACTAGTGGAAGTGGAAGCTGCAGCTCTTCTTCTCGCCTGCAAAGCTACTTAGTCTCTCGACATTCACAAAGCGGTGTTTGAAAATGACTATAAGGCGTTACTTGTTACTATTTAATGAAATGGCCTTTGCCTTTGGTGTACTCATTCTTTCATCTAGGGGTGTCAACAGTTCGATTCGGTTTTTTTTTAAAAACCGAACCGAACCGAACCATTAGTAAAATCTTCCAAATCGAACTGAATGAGACTCGAACCAAATATGAACCGCACCGAAATTTCGGTCCGGTTCGATTCGATTTTTCGGTTTTTGGTTTTTAGCTTTTGATTTTCGTTTTTTTCGTATAGATCAGAGGCTCTCTCTCTCTCTCTCTCTCTCTCCCTCCCTACCTCCCTCCCCGTCCCTTCCTCTTCTGCCATTAGAACTTCACTGAAATGAGGAGGACGATGGTTTTTTCTCGTGGTAACTGAGTGATGTATTGGCCTCTGCTGGCTGTTTATGAGGCATCAGTTTTCTTCATGAGAGAGGCGAGTCGAAGTGCTTGTTGCAGAACACCGCCAAAAAAGTACAGAGGCCAGTGCGTGAGTCTCAGCTGCTCCGGCGATGGACGAATGGCCCTTGACCGCTCTCAGCTTCTCCCAAATAGAGACTTCCTTCCTCATCGGACGAGCCCATCGCTTGTTCGGTTTGCTATGCCTTGGCGAATCCTCGATTGTTTAGGCGACATTGTATGGGGAAAGCTTTGTGGTTTCGAAATACTTGTTTACTCAGAGCTTCACTCGCTCCTACAACGTCCGGTTGAAAACGGGCATGGTCGACTTCCTGCCGGAATTTTGAGTGGGAACTTTGCTTGAGATATGCCGTCGTAGTCGCCGTCACCATTTTACCTCCAAGCCGACCAAAACGAGACACGAGAGGAGAGGACTCAGAGACAGAGGAGACGGGAGTCGGGAGAGAATAAAACCGAATTTTTAATGGTTTGATTTTTATCGGTTTGTGGTTCAGTTTGGTTTAGTTAACCGATAAAAACCAAACCAATACAAAAAATATTGGTTTTTAATGATAACTGAACCGAACCGAACCGAAAAAATCGAATTTTTCAGTTCGGTTCCGTTCCTGACACCCCTACTTTCATCTTGGACTCTCGTTATGACCAAGGATGATATGACAAAAAAAAAAAATCCAAGATGGAGTTTGAAGTGGATGAGTCAAATTAGTAATGAAGCTACTCATGATCTTACAAAATGGGCTTTTCATCAGTTAGGAAGTGCATATTCATTCATTTTTAATGATCTCCCTTCTAGAGTAAAAATTTTAGTGTTAGTGGAGTCTTCTGTAATTATCTTGATGTAAGCTCTAGTTTTTCCTTGTAATATTTGAACTATTTTGACCTGATGGAAGGTTCGTTTTAGGCGAAAAAAAAAAAGATAAAAATGATCAACAACGGCCTCGCATATCATAAAACGTCTTTTCCGGGCTGCTTCGTACCGCAAAGACACAACTACTACAGCAGGACAAGCCACGTAAGACTCACAACAGTCCACTCATCAGTTACCACGTGTACACGGTGGGTCCCGCTCTGACTCCGTCAACTCGGCCTTTTCCGTTTCTTCACGGCTCCCGTTACTCTCTCCCCCCCCACCTCTTCCTCGTCGCTACCGCGGATCGCCGGACCCAGGAAGCGAAAGCCGGAGAGAGAGAGAGAGAGATGGCGGCGGCCACCACCACTGACGGCGGAGCCTCCGGCGAGGGGCCCGAAGATGGTGCGAAACAAGGCCCCAACAGAGAGAGAGAGAGAGAGAGAGAGAGAGGGTAACGGAGCCGTCAAAGGAAACGACACGGGAGCCCCGACGGAAGCCGGGGGGGTGGGGCCCAGCCCGTACACGTGTCGACTCGCGAATGGGCTCGAGCGCCCAATATTTTCTCCTCCCTCCGCCGAACCAAGCGTCGCTCGTTTCTTCTTCTTCTTCTTCTGCTGTAAGGAGTCAGGGGACGCCACCGTCCATGGCTTCTTGTAGCCGTCGTCGTTGTCGCCGGAGAGAAGGTGGAGCAGTCGAGCGGGAGGTTCCGACCGGTCATCCTCGTCGTGGGAGCCGTTGCTTCTTCAAGTTCATACTCTCCGGCGCGCTCGACTCTGGGAAGCTCGTGAGTCGGTCGAATCTTCGCACTCTGTTTTAAGAGTTTCTCGCGCTCTGTGCTGTGTACCCATCAACCTGGAAAAACGGGCCTGCGCGTTTGGTTAGGAATGAACGATGAACTTTTCACTTCCAACTTAAAAAAGAACAACTGGGTATTCTCTAACATGGCTGTTGATCGAGCGAAATTTCTCCTTTTTCGTGCTTCGATGATATGAACGTTTTCATCGGATGTGCGCCCGGTTGTCCTGAACCATGGTGATGGTCGGCCTCATGTCCTCTTCGCTGCCTACGTTTCTTCTGCTAAAGTTTTCTTTTTTATATATTTATTTTACGATTCGGGTCGAAATGAGTTTTCGGAATATGGGGTAATGTGCATGGTTCAGGTTTCCACAACATCCCTTGAACGTTGCTATTTGGAAAAGATGAGTAATTTCATGGATACACAGAGTTGACTTACAGATATTGATATGACAAAGTGATGGGCTTTTCCTACGGTGCCTGGCTTCTCCATTGAAGCAACTATCACTACAAATCAATCCACAACTATTTCGGACTACACTTGTGGAAACTGATCTTTCATTCATGTAGCAGAATTTAAAATTTCTTAGTTTTTTTTTTTTTTTTTTTTTCCTATTCTCTGCACTTTGGTTTGACTATGATGAGTTATTATGATGGACCTGTAAGCTTTTTCGTAATAGGGAATTCCAAAGAATTTCTTGAGAAGATGTGGGAAGGATCTCTCAAACTCGGTGCTTCTCAAGGTTCCTGGCAGTTCAACCTGGACTATAGAACTAGAAAAGCATAACCATGACATGGTTTTGTTGGGGAAAGGGTGGCGGGAATTCATGGAGCATTACTCCATTGGTTATGGTCACTTCATAGTTTTCAAATATAAAGAGAACTCCACTTTTCATGTAATAATATTCGATAAGAGTGCTTCAGAGATAGATTATTCCTCGAGCAGGGGCAAAACATCATACCTTGGGAGTGAACTTTTCTCGCCAGAAGCAGAAGATGTTGTAGAAACAGATCTTCTGGAGGATGTCACACCCCATCAAAGAATGAGGATGGAGCCACATTTACCTTGTTCTCAGCTAGGTCTGAGCTACTCACCGCGAGGGTCTGAAGGTGTAACTTTAGGCTGTTTATCGCATGACTTGCATTCTGGGTTTATAATTATGCCTCCCTTATTTGGTTGTTGTGCCTCTATGTCATTTTAAAATATACTCGTACGTTTTTATAAGAACTTTGTGTGTCGATTAGTATTGTAATAATTGAGGTGGCATTCTAGTTGATTTGTCTCTTCCAATGTGAAGAGCACTCATGTCAAATTGTCTGAATTTTTCATTTCATGGTAATCATAACTTCCAATCTAGGTCAATTGAAGAAACGCTCACACTAAAGTCCTTTTATTCTCAGTTCATCGCAGGAACAAACTGTCCAAACGCAGAGTGAATCATCATGAGCTGGTTATTCGTGGTCCTACACCTCCAAAGCCCCCCACCACACCTGAAGTAGCCAGTGAATTTGAGTCGGAGCATCCCTTCTTCAAAGTGGTGATACGGCAATATCATAAGAGACAAATGGTAAGATCTGAAGCCTAGTCCACAACTGGCATATCTCGAGTTCAATTTCAATTGCTATAAATCATGCCTCGATATTGTGTTTTCCCAAGTTGATTTGGTTTGTATCGGAAACTTAGATGACATAATATATTTCTTAAGAGTGTCCATGGAGAAACCTAATGATGGAGTAGCGTGGAACCATAAAAAGATGAATAAGTAAAGACTGTAATTGGGTCGGGACTGTCCTTTACTGGGATGCCCCACAAGCTGCTCTATTCACTATCCAAGTGAAAGGATGGACCGTCACTTTAATGGTAAACTAACTGAAAATAGCTAGTAATGGATAGTCACTTCTTTAATAATGCTTTTGATTGCAGGTTAAGATCGATAACTTTCATAGGCCCCTTAATGCTGTTGATTAAAACTCTTGAACTAGCAATTATCGGCAAGAATATGCCTCATGTGCTTCTTCTTTTTCACGCGAGTGTATTCTTATGAGATGTCCTTTTAACATACAGTGGTTTGTTCATGCATGTACGAATGTGCAGTATGTTCCACTTCAATTTTCCCAGCAATATATTCAAGAAAACAAGGAAATGGCGACTGTCAGGTTTTCAGATAGATCGTGGCCGGTGAAGCTCTTAAGGTATACGCATAAAAACAAGGTGTATTTCTCAGCTGGTTGGCATGCGTTCGCAAGAGAAACTGATCTGCGTGCAGGAAACGTCTGCTTGTTTGAACTCATCGATAGGGATGAGGCAGTGTTCAAAGTCTCCATTCTGAGAGGCGCTGGTAATGACGTGATTCATGTTAATCGAGATGAGCATCGGAAGTATTACCTGAGGCCATTGCCGCATCGAAATGAAATCAGGGGTTCCAAATGATGCCTCCTTATATTAAGCAGCGCAGCAGCGAATCAATCAAAAGCACTCTTTTCTGCTTTTTGTTCTCCTTTCTTCCTTTTTGTGCTAGTTTCAATTCTATGACTACCTTGCTTGGAAAGAACCTCCCAAATCAGTGAATCTTTATGGTTTTGCACAGCGGCTCAACCTGACCAGTGGATCTACAAGACAGTGAAGACATAATGCTCTGATGTATGTTCATGGAGTATTTCTCCTTTTATATGTTTTGTCCTTCAAATATTATGGCTTGTCCTCGTCCTCTTCGTTCCCGGAGAGAATACGAAGCTGTTGCCGAGCAGGAGACTCCTCCTCCTAGTAGTAGCCCTCACTTCTTCAGGATCATATTCTTTGGGATCGTACTCTCTGACAAGCTAATTTGCTAGGTTAGGAGTTTTGATCAACACCCTTGAGAGGTTCCTGAAAGTCATTGATCTCAATTAAGCAGCAATCCAAAGCATTTTCTTTTAGAAGTGACATGTCATTTAGGGCTTGTTTGGTAAAATCTATTTTTGTTCCTCCGAACAAAATTTTCTGTTCTTTTGTTCCGAGCGAAAAAAAGAATACAAACATGTTTGGTAAAACTTTTGTTCTCAGGAATAAAAACAAAAAAATCTAATTTTTTGTTCCTGAGAATAGATTTGGAATAGAAACGAAAAGTAGAAAAAGTAGCTTCCTATTCCCATAAACAATTTCTAGAATCAAATTTTCTCTCTTCTTTTTTCTTCTCTTTTCTTCTTCTTCTTCCTTTTGGCCAGTTGCCGGCATTGGCCATAGCCATGGCCAATGCCGACGATCGGCCAGAAGAGGGCCGACGACCTCACCAGAGCGTCACTTGGCTCCGGAGACGTTGAGCCACGGCGAGGCTCGTTGGCCCAAGCCTCGGCCTCACTTGGGCTAGACTGGGCGAGCTCGGCCTCGCCAGATCTAGGCGAGGTCGACCCAACCAAGGTGAGGAAATATTCTTTTTGTAAAGCAAATATGCCTCGCTAGATCTAGGCGAGGTCGACCTCACCCAACCAAGGTGAGGAAATATTCTCTTTTTGTAAAGCAAATATTCATAATGTCTATTCTGGTTTTGTTAGTTCGTGCAATCGTGTTCTACACACAGAACATACCCTTTATCTCATTATTTAAATCATGATTACATCATGAGATAATTAACTTTAACAATCAATAACCACTTGATTAACTTTTCTTTTCTTCTTTAATTTCAATCTAATCTTCTCGTTTAACATAAAGAATTATTGTAACCTCTATGGTCAATGGAATCGGAACTCCACTGTCGGGTACAATATATGGAAACTTTGGTTTATGTTGATGTAGTTACCCACAAATTAAGACAAACAGGATATCTGCCCATATATGGAAATAATAAATTGACTCTTGTTTAAGCAATTATGGGATTATTGATTTGAATAGACGTCGTGAGGGGAAAAAATGATCAAATGACACAAATTGCCACTCTAGTAATCACATACGAATAAATTTTATATAAAATCATATCAGAGTAACTAATTTTTAAAAGAACAGTTTCTAAACCCATTTTTGATAAAAAAAAAAAATGCTTGAATTATATTAGTGTTGTGGAGAAAAATGATATATATTTTGAATATTTACACAATGTGATAGAGGCGATGTCAATTCCACCTCCATTTTGGCCAGTGCACTTATCGTTTTAGTTAATTGACCGAAATACTCTCTCTCTCTATTTTTTTTTTATTTGTTAGGCTAATCAACAAAAATGACTTTATTTCTATCATTTCTTTAATCCATTTCATAATATAAATGCTCCATTATAGCTAGCAAGACGTCATCTTATCTTTTGTTATCACTTTGCTTATAGAAGGTTGTTAATTTTAATTTGTGACCTCATATTTTTTATCGCTAAATCTAAATAGAAGATTATAAATTTCTATTTATGACAGCCCATGAATTCACAATCAATTACTTTTTTTTTTAATTCAAATAGTTTGAGCTAATCTATATTTCAATGCTGAAAATTAAATTCCAATCGAATTATTTAGCCAATCTTGACCTTAAAGGTGTTTTTCCCAATTAACTTTGTAGGTTTCTAAAGTCAATATTGCTTATTTTGTGCTTTCTTTTGAACTTTTCATATTTTAATTCGAATTGCATTATGAGTATTGAAAATCTAGTTACATCTCTTTCACTTTCAAATTCACAAATTATTTTAGAGGAAAGTTTTAAACATATTTTAAAGTTTTAATCCACATGCTATGAAAATAAATCTTTAATTGATATTAAGTATCTTTTTCATGGTAGAGGTACAGTAAGAAGTTCCCTCTTTTTTTCCCTTTTTGTGCTTATATTCTGTTAAAATCTAGATATGATCCAAATATAAACATGTTTAAAATTTGATCATGCTTCTAACACATTAACCTTTTCCATAATTTGATCCATTATTTTTTCATCTTTTACCAAGATCAACTGGATAATTAGATTGAAATTTAATTTTCAACTTGGAAATATAGTTTAGCTCAAATTATTTAATAAAAATTAGGCAATTGAACGTGTATTTAGAAGTCGTCATAAGTAAAAAAAAAATTAATCTTCCGTGTAGCTTTTGTGAGTAAAATATTAGATCATAATTAGAATGAACAACTTTCTCTAAGCAAAGTGATAACATGATGTAGGATGAGATGATATCTCGTTGGGTGTAATGAGGCATTTGTAAGTGATAACATGTTCCCATATGTTACTTTTGCATAAGGGCATTTTGGTTCCTAATTTCATTTTTCCCGAATTAAAGTTGTCTGAAAGAGGGGAAAATTGAGAAAGAAATTGGGAAAGAAGAGAGAGCCAGAGTTTCAAATTTACGGCTAACTCGATCGGATATGAACCTCACTCGGCTCTAACTGGAGGGGAAGAAATTAAAGAAAAGAAAAATTCAAAATTCAAAAAATATTATCTAAAAAGGTTCACATCAGCATCAACTAGTCAAAATTGGCCAACACAAATGCAAAAAGATTTCAGATTAAATTGATAATAAAAAATATTCATTACTAATTTAGCACAATTACAATACGTTTACAACATTTTTGGTAATTCTCTCAGGATCTTGTGCATTTTCCTAACATCTTAGCGTTTTGTGTTGAACCAAAAATGTTTGCAAGAAAGTGACAATACAAAGAAAGCAGTTCTTGCATAACCTTTTGCATTCCTCGCCTTTTAAGAGATCAACAATATGTTTATGGCGTGGAAGATTGAGAAGTCTGTGTTGGAGGGAGGTGCGAAGACGAACAGAGAAAGCCAAGACGCCGAGAACCCGAAGTGATGCCGATTCTCAAAGTTCTAGCTGTCGAATGGGATGATTTTTGGAGGGAAGATCCCTCTCTTCCTCCTCTCTACTTCCACAAAAGGATTTCGCTAGAGCTTCTCTATGATTCGAGATCTTCCTCGACCTAGGGGGCTGGTCGAACTGCATTCCTTTGCTGGGTTTTATTGGTTTTATTCCGATTTTAGAAGCCTCTTCGGTTGGATTGGGCTGAAATTTGATTTCCTTGCTTGGAATGCGCCCGGTTCTGGTGTGCGACTCACTGTGGGCTATTGGGCTATCATCTGGTCCTGAATTTTGCGAAGCTTTCGGCCTCTTTATGGCCCTTTCTCGGTTTTTCTAGTATTGCACGCTATGTGTTCGACGAATGGCCTCAACTGCTCTTGGCGAGGTTGGGCCTCTCTCTTCGAATCAGTTTGCTGCTAGAACCTCCCGTGGTGGTGCCGGGAAGGACTGATCATTCTCCTGCTACCTCAATTGATGTCTCGGCCCATGCCCGTTCAGACCAAGCCCTTGCTGTTCCGAGAGGTAGGAGCAGGGGAAGATCAGGATCCAAGTGCCCTTAGCGGGTGATATCTAGGAACTCAAACTTGCGCAATTGGGCTAGTGTTGCAATGGCAAAGGTGGCCTCCAAAGGCTATGACTTGGAATATTGCCCTCCAACTTATGTTGGAAATAGAGCGATTGTTGACATGACCGAAGACGACATTCAAGCGGCCGACCCTAAACTCAAGGAATGCCTTGTTGGCTTTTACATTGGCAGGTGTATTTTGTTCAAAGTGACTAAAACAGCCTTCAAGAAGGCTTGGGGGGGCGAATCTAGCCAAAGTAATGGCTAATAGAAGATGACTTTTCTTCTTCCACATCACGGATAGAGAATTTTGTCGTAAGATCCTTGAAGGGGGGCTTTCACAGTCTCGAAACAACATATTATTTTCCAGCAATGGAGGCCAACCCTGGAGCTTCAAAACAACACCCTCATGTCTGTGCCGATGTGGGTTAAACTCAAAAATCTTCCCATTGCTTTTTGGTCCTCTCAGACAATTAGTAAGGTGGCAAGCTTTATTGGGAAGCCCCTTTAGTTGATCTAAACACGAAACAAATGGAAATGCCGGCCTTTGCGAGAGTGTGTCTGGAGATCACAACGAATCGGCAACCATGTGAGTTCATGGAGGTGGTTCTCCATGGTGAAACATGTGTTGTTGAAGTCGAATATGAGTGGAGACCTTTGGCCTGTGCTAAATGCGGCATTTTTGACCATAACTGCTATCCTCCGCCTGCTCAACAATCGGTCAAGAACACTTGCTAAGCTGGTGTAGCGAACCCTCCTTCTCCTCGGGGTGGATCCTCCTCTCCCGTTCCTGACTCTTAGCCGGCACTTCATCCACAGCAAGTGCAGATCACGGAAAGGACAAGAGACAACCCGTTGTATATCAATAGGCCTGTTACAATTCGTGCGCTAGTTGCTGTTGACCCTATCGCTTCAGACAAGCTTGCGGATTCGGCTGCTATTCACCCACAGCTTTTCTCTTCGCCTGCTGTGTTGGTTGATCCTATCGAAGACCGAGAGACCGCCCCACTGTCGATTCCTATTATCTCTCCTTTTGCCTTGGACCCCTCTTGGAAGCAGGTCAGGGGCAAAAAGAAGAAAGGCCAAGGGAGCAAGGTGGCTACCTCCTTCAGCTTTGACCCATCAACTGAAGATGGCCATTCCTTGAAACTGGAAAACTCAGCCCAAGCCAGCCCACCCCAGGTGCCTCGCAAGCTCACCGACAGCTCTCTTGCTTCATCGAAATCTCACGCAAGTTCTTCCTTGCTGGCTTGGCCGAAATCTACTATCGTGCCTGTGTTGCTGCCAGATGGTTCCGATGAGATATCTAGTGCTCATGCTGGCACGAATGATGAGGATCTCTTATCAATTGGGTGCCCATCCCCAACTTCTTTTCCTTTAGGTGCTCCGACCGAGTCTATACAAGATAAACTGTTATTGCTTTGCTCGGACCCTCCTTCCTCCTTGGCTCCGTTGCTGATTCCTGCCAAGAAAAAGGCTGCCAAAAAGAGGTAACCCCTCTCCTCCTTGTATATATGTATATAGGAATATGGAATATTAGAGGCCTCCATGACCCCTTGAGGCAGGCCGAAGTTAGGAGTTTTGTCTCCAAATATAATCTATGCTTCGTTGGCCTTATTGAGACAAAAGTCTCAAAGAATCGACTTTGATTCAATGTCATCTTCTTTGCTAAATGGCTAGAATTGGGTTGCAAACTATGATTTCTCTAGTCGCGATAGGATATGGGTTGGTTGGAACCCCAATGTCGTTAGTTTTGATACCTTGGCGGTCAATGACCAGGCTGTTCATGATCATTTAAAGATCAACCTGTCTGGTGAGTGTTGTTGTGTCTTTGTAGTTTATGGGGAGCATAACTTCTCCCGACGTCGGCCTCTTTGGGACGATCTCCTTCATATGAGCACTATTCTCCAGGATTCAGCTTGGTTAGTGGCCGAGGATTTCAATGCCATAAAGGATCCCTCTGACCGGTTTGAAGGCACCAAAACCTGGATTCCTTATTTTGATGAATTTGCTAACTGTTTTAGCTCAATCTGAATTGGAGGACCTCAGATATGTTGGACTTCGTTTCACTTGGTCGACTTCTTTTGGGTTGACAAGAAAGATGAGGAAAATCGACCGAGTATTGGTTAACTCCAAATGGAACACGAAATTTTCTTTCTTGGAGGCATCATTCCTGAACCCGGGCATTTCAGACCATTCTCCTATGGTTGTCAGAGTTCTCAATCCGATTTTTAAGAGAAGACCCTTCAAATTTTTTGATTATTAGTCAGACCACCTGAATTTCTCATCCATTGTCCAACAGGCTTGGGAGACACTAGTTATTGGATTCTCTATGTACAGGCTTGTCTCCAAAATGAAAGTGCTCAAAGGTAGTTTGAAGCATCTAAATAGAGAAGCCTTTTCGAATATTTCTTCAAGGACAGAGAAAGCTGAAGAAGCCCTTCGACTCGTGCAAAATGACCTTCAACTTGATCCGAACAACTCAAAGTTGGCCGATCTTGAGAAGACAAGCCGTAGAATTTTTGTGGACCTGTGTCGAGATGAGGAATCTTTCTTCAGACAAAAATCTAGAGTTCGGTGGCTTAAGGAAGGTGATCGGAATACCAAATTCTTTCACCTCTTTGTCAAAAAAAGGCAACTCAGAAATAGAATCCTCTTGGTTAAAAATATATTGGGCAAGTTGATCACGGACAAAAATACGGTCCCGCAAGTTTTGTCTCTTACTTTGAGGACTTGCTTGCTCCTCATTCATCCCTATCCAAGCCTTCGTTACAAGATGTTAAAGAGTTTGTTTGAAGACCATTATCTACGAACCAAGTTATTTCCTTTTCTAGCTCGGTTCTTGATTCGGAAATTCGGGATACAATTTTCTCTCTCCCTAGAGGCAAAGCTCCAGGCCCCGATGGTTTCACGGTGGAATTCTTTAAGAGTAATTGGGAGATTGTTGGCCCTTCTGTCATAGAGGCGGTCAAGGAACTCTTCACTTCGGGTCGTCTCTTAAGAGAGGTAAATACTATCCTCGCCTTGATACCTAAAGTGCCTAATGTCTGTGCGGTCTCTGACTTCAGACCCATTGCTTGTTGTAATACTATATATAAGGTCATTACTAAGATCTTGGCTAATCGCCTTGCTACTGTCTTGAACGAAGTGATTGATCCATCCCAGAATGCTTTTATTAAGGGTAGGAGGATAAGGCATAATATATTGTTAGCTCAGGAAGTCTTTGATGGATTTCATCTTGACCCATACCTCCCTAAATGTGCTGTGAAAGTTGATTTTCAAAAGGCCTACGACACGGTTGATTGGGATTTCCTTCAGCTAACTCTAGTAGCCTTTGACTTTCCTGATTTCCTGATCTGGTTGATCATGATATGCATTCGGACACCGAAATACTCATTATCAATCAATGGAGAACTTCATGGGTTCTTTCCTGGTGGCCGGGGCCTGCGACAAGGCAACCCGATGTCCCCTTATCTTTTTAATCTGGTGATGGAGGTATTCTTAGGAACTTTGAGTGCTCGCACCTCCCACAAGGAATTCAAATACTTTTGGCGGTGCAAAGCGGTCAAGCTATCTCACATTTTCTTTGCCGATGATGTCTTTCTTTTTAGTCAGGCTGATTGGGTGTCCATTACCTTGCTGAAGAAAGGCTTGGACTTGTTCTCTTCATGGAGTGGCTTGATTCCAAACAAGAACAAGAGCGAAATTTTTCTCTTAGGCGGTCCTCCGTCTCTTCGCAACTACATATCCTTAGCCTTTAGGTTTCAAGAAGGTAAACTGCCGGTATGCTATCTGGGAGTGCCTATCATATCCTCTAGGCTTGGGAAAGCTGACTGTATCACCCTTATTGATCGGATTACAGCTAGAGCCCAATCTTGGGCTCATTGTTTCCTCTCTTTTGCTGGAAGGTTGCAGTTAATCAAGTCAGTCTTGCACTCTATCCAAACCTTCTGGTCGGGTGTTTTTGCATTGCCGATTTCGGTTCTCAATAGCATTGAAAAGATTTTGAGGCAATTTCTTTGGAAATGATCCGCCCTCAGTAGGGGGCGAAGGTGTAGTGGGATGATATATGCCTACCAAAAAAAGAAGGGGGACTTGGTATTCGTAAATTGAGAGATTGCAACAAGGCGTCCATGATGAAGCACATTTGGATTCTATTCACAAATAAAGAATCCCTTTGGTGCCGTTGGATTCATTCCAACTTTTTAAAGAGGAACAACTTCTGGAAAGCTTCATCTCCTAAAATATGCTCTTGGGCTTGGAAGAAAATTTTGCAATTAAAAAGTGACTCTCGGCTTTCCTTCCTTTGGAAGATTGGAAATGGACACTCCACTTCGTTATGGTTTGATCATTGGCACCCAAAAGGCCTTCTTGATATTATTATGCCGATCCCGTTATTCGGTGTTCGGGTCTACCCAAGCATGCAGTGGTGGCTGATCTCCTTTCGCCTATGGGCCTTTCATTTCATAGTATTATGGAGAGCTGGGGTCTCTCTATCCCAATGCTCTCCCAAGCTCCGAACCGGTTTTCCTGGTGTTGGCATCCATCCGGATCCTTTTCGGTAGGATCTGCCTGGGACCACTTCAGGACCAAAAGAAGCGTAGTACCCTGGGCTTCACTTACTTGGAATAACATCATCACCCCCAGGTTCCAATTCAATCTCTAGTTGATTGCTAGAAACCGTTTGCCTACCCAGGAACTTTTCATTTCCTATGGTAGAATTGATTATGCCACTTGTGCCTTCTGCAATGAAATTCCTGACTCTATAGATCACCTGTTTTTTGATTGCCACATATCGGCTTCCATTGCTTATTTTTGGGCTACTCGTTGCAACCTTCCTTGGCGCCCTAGGCCATGGAAGGAGAATCTCCAATGGGCTACCTCCTTCCTAAAGGGCAATGACTTCTTTCACAACTTAGCTCGTTACTCTTTTGCTGCCATGTGCTACTTAATTTGGAAGAAGAGGAATGCTATCATATTCCGCAACAAAGCGGTGGTTCTTGCTGCAATGAAAAATCACATTATCAAGATGGTTAAGGACAAAGCTCTCACCTTCTCTGATGTCCCGAATACCCCAAGAAATAGAAGGCTTGAGAGAAACTGGGGCTTCGACCCTTCCATCTTCGTTGATCGTGAGGAGAATGCGTAGATCCGGATGAAAACCAAGTTGTGCGATCTTTTCTCCTACCCTCCTTCGGTGTCCGGCCCTCGGCCTTCTCCTTAGGCGGCTGAGGTTTTGTTTAGCATCTTCTTTTCGCTTGTGACCGGTTGGTCTTTGCTTCTTGCTTGTGCTTGTCTCTTTCTCTTCTTTGTACTCTTTTTGTTTCGGCTCCCTAACACTCTCTATGCGTAGCACCCTGAGAGTGTAAGCTTTGGAGCCGGTCTTGTATATTTGTCCAAAACTATAATACCTTTTACCTTTACCAAAAAAAAAAAAAAAAAAAACAATATGTTTATGGCGCGAATTTGGTCAGTGGTGGTGGCTCGGCCGCCGGGTTTACGTCTAGGCTCACGGCCGGTCGACGGCGGTTCCCGGTGTTATAAAATATATATATGTTTTTGGCTAAATAAAAATAATATTTCGAGAAAATTGCATGGATAAGCGCTAGCCTATAGGTGACGCGTTTCCAAACGAACTATTCTCCAATTTAAAGTAATCTTGATTTGGAGGCCCACCATTCTACCGGAGGAGTGAATGCACTGATTTATGTGAATTTATGCCAATTTGATAAGACGAGAAATTAATATTGGGAATTTGAGGATTGATTTTAAGTGCTAACAATCTTAGGTGTTAAAGTTAAAATAAAAGGTTTTAGATAGGCTTCCAATAAGTTTATTTCTTTTATTATTAGTAGATCAGATTGGATCGTGTTTTATTAGGAGAGTAACGTTATAACTTTGGGCCATGGCCCTTTTTTTATTACAAAAAATAAAATAAAATAAAAAATTGCTTGACAATCATTGAATATTTGTAATTTCTTTCCAATTACAAAACTACAATCATATTTGATAGGCCGGAAACGTATGATAACAAGCTTAACTACTATAAGTCATTTTCTCAATTTGAATGAATTAAGTAATCCCTTTTTATACTAATTGGATAAGTAAATTTATAACTTAATTAAATCTACTAAATTAATAATAGTTGAAGTTATCTAACAAGCTTAACTGCTAACTATGACATGGGAGAGAATTGCGACCCTCTCCCAAATTTGGGGTAAGGGCCTATGGGGCCTTGCCTAGGGTTTACAAAGGTTGCCAACCATCCTTGAGGCCTTGCCAAACCCCCATCCATCACGGAGGCATCGTAGGTTCTCCCTTGTGGGTTTTCTATTATTATTAAATATTTGGCCTTGTCTAATCTAATTTAACTAAGATTTAGGTTAATGTATAATGATTTCACTAAAACAACATTTTAATCTTATGCTCAATGTTTAGTATGTCAATGTTACATAAGAGAGAGAAAATAAAAAGTAAAATACAACAAGCATCTGTTAGTTAAGTTGGATGAAATTAATGAAATAACTTGATTGTGCCAATTTGATAAATTTTATGACTTGATTGCACACTTTTAAAGTTTTAATGTTCGATCGCACCTTAATAATAAAATTGATAAACTCTAGTGCACTTATCGCTAAATGGATTGCTCCCCAATAATCAACATCATTAAGGAACCAAATTCTATTGGGGTAAGGACAAACTCTTGGAGTGCTCCATCCAATCAAGAGTTAACAGTTAATGGAGATGGCGAGTGGAAAGATAACAAAGGGGCCATAGGTATTGTTGCACATTCGGATGGAGGCTTCGTTGTCCAAGTGTGGGAAAGACGAGGAAGATGGAACTTGCCGGTGGAAGTGGAAGCTACAACACTTCTTCTTGCATGTAAAGTTGCTCAGTCTCTTGACACCACAAAAGTGATGTTTGGAAGTGAATGGAGTTTGAAGTGGACCTGTTGAATTATTAATGAAGTTGCTCATGAGCTTGCAAAATGGGCTTTTCATCAATTAAGAACCACATATTCTTTCATTTTTAATGATCTCTCTTTTAGAGTTAAATGTATAGTATTAGCATAGTCTTCTTTAATTTATCATTTAAATGTAAGCTCTAGTTTCTCCTGTAATATTTGAACTACTTTGATGGGTTCGCCCCAGTGGCCACCCTTCCAACATGGAAGGGGGAGGTGAGGGGTTCAAATCCCCACCTCCGGGGATGGGGGTAGGACGCGTAAGTTTCGAGAGTGGGTTGCGGCTTTCGCACGCCCGCAAAGGCGGGCGCGATGCATAAGTGAGTGTAGAGTAGGAATAGAGTAGGACTGATAAAAAAAAAAAACTAATTTGATAAAATAGAAGATTTGTTTTAGCGACAACGGTCTTGTCTTGTATATGATAAAATTGTCTTTTCAGGACTGATTCGTACCGTGAAGGAACAACCACCGAAGGATAAGGATAAGCTACGTAACGCTCACAAGAGTCCACCCATGAGTTGCCACGTGTACACAGTGGGTCCCACTCCGACTCCATCAACTCACCCTTTTCCGTTTCTTCACGGCGGCGGCCGCCACCGACGGCGGCGAAGGGCCCGGAGAGAGTGCGAAAACCAGCCCCCCAACAGAGGAGGTTCGAGACGGACGACAAGAAGGCCGGGGGCATGGCATTCCATGTCGCGTCGCGCCCGCTCGCTCTCACGCCTCAGCCCGTCCGAGAACCCTTCTTTTGCCTCCACACTTCCTCCGTTCTCGACTCGTCATGGAACCGCCATGCGTCCACCAGGCGTTCGACGAAATTACTCTGAGGAGGAAGAACAAGCACAGAGAGAGAGAGAGAGAGAGAGAGAGAGGGAGGGTAACGGAGCCGTCAAAGAAACGAGAAGGTAGGTAGGAAGCCGGGGGTGGGGCCCAGCGTGTGCACGTGTCGATCCGCGCATGGGCTCGAGCGCCCAATAATTTCTCCTCCCTCCGTCGCCGAACCACGCGTCGCTCGTTTCCGCACTCCCCCCTCCACCTCCACCAGTGACGTGCCGAAGAAGAACAGCCAAAACCATCTTCTTCTTCTTCTTCTTCTTTATCTTCTTCTTTTGTAAGGTGTCAGGGGACGCCGCCGTCTATGGCATCTTGCAGCCGTCGTCGCCGTCGCCGGAGAGAAGGTGGAGCAGTCGAGCGGGAGGACGCGGCCGGTCCTCCTCGTCGCGGGAGCCGTTGCTTCTTCAAGTTCATACTCTCCGGCGTGCTCGACTCTGGGAAGCTCGTGAGTCGGTCAAATCTTCGCACTCTGTTTTAAGAGTTTCTCTTGCTCTGTGCTGTGTACCCATCAACCTGGAAAACGGGTCTGCGCGTTTGGTTTGGAACGAACAATGAACTTTTCGTTTCAAGCCGAAGAAATAAAGAACAGGGTATTCTCTAACATGGCTGTCGATCGAGCAAAATTTCTCCTTTTTCGTACTTCGATGATATGAAAGTCTTCATCGGATGTGCGACCAGTTGTCCTAAACCATGGTGATGGCGGGCCTCATGGCTGCTGCCATGTCTTCTGCTAAAGTTTACTTTTTTGTATATATATATTTTACGATTTGGGTCGATATGGGTTTTCGGACTATAGTGTTATGTGCATGGTTCAGGTTTCCACAACATCCTTTGAACGTTGCTATTCGGAAAAGAAGAGTAATTTCATGGATACACAGAGTTAACTTACAGATGTTGATATGACAAAAGTAATGGGCTTTTCCAATGAAGCAACCATCACTACAAATCAATCCACAACTATTTCGGAGTACACTTGTGGAAACTGATCTTTCATTCATGCTGCAGAATTTAAAATTCCTTAGATTTTTTCTTTTCCCCTGTTCTCTGCACTTTGGTTTGACTATGATGAGTTATTATGATGGACCCGTAAACCTTTTCATAATAGGGAATTCCAAAGAATTTCTTGAGAAGACGTGGGAAGGATCTCTCAAACTCGGTGCTTCTTAAGGTCCCTGACGGTTCAACCTGGACTATAGAACTAGAAAAGCGTAATCATGACATGGTTTTGTTGGGGAAAGGGTGGCTGGAATTCATGGAGCATTACTCCATTGGTCATGGTCACTTCATAGTTTTCAAATATAAAGAGAACTCCACTTTTCGCGTAATAATATTCGATAAGAGTGCTTCAGAGATAGATTATTCCTCGAGCAGGGGTGGAACATCATACCTTGGGAGCGAACTTCCCTCACCAGAAGCAGAAGATGTTGTAGAAACGGATCTTCTGGAGGATGTCAAACCCCGTCAAAGAATGAGGATGGAGCCACATTTACCTTGTTCTCAGCTAAGTCCGAGTTTCTCACCGCAAGGGTCTGAAGGTGTGACTCTTCATTTTAGAAGTCACGTATATTCTTGCATCACTCTCTTTTGTTAGCTCATTTCCAAAAATGCTTGTGAACTTTTTACAATCTAAAGCAGCTAAACTGATGTGGTATCATTAGATGAAAAAAAAGGCCTCTGTTATGGAACAGAGTAGCTTTGCTATTTCTATTTGTAGCCATGGGAAGTAGGTCGATTGATTTTATCCCTATCCCTTGTTTTGGAGCTAAATGGAAGCTGGTCTCCTCCGTATGTAGTTTCCATGGATACTGACCCTGAAGAACCACATCTGGCTCAAGCTCAAGCTGGCCTGACAGAGAGGAGTAAACAGCCAACATGCGGAGCGATTCATTCTGAGCTGGATATTCACGGTCCTATGCTTCCAAGGCCTCTCACTACTCCTGAATTAACCCGCAAAATTAATTCCAAATATCCCTTTTTCATAAAGGTGATTAGGCGATCTTATATGAGTAAACTGGTAAGTCTTGAGCTCATCACGAGTATAGTTCAATTATGACTGCGAGTACCTACAATGCCATGATCACATTAATTGTGATGTCCACCTATTTGAGATTTTTTTTCTCCCATCCATATAGTGTTTATGATGTAATACAATGGATTACTACAACAATACTCATTCCTGGGATTTCTCATTCCACTTAAATAATTTCATGTCTTGGTTGTTCAAACATGTGCACGTGCAGAGTATTCCAGGTGGATTCATCAAGCAGCATAAGCTGGAAAAGCAAAGAGCAACTCTAAGGCATGCCAACAGATCATGGTCAGTGAGGCTTGGCGAGAGCAACGGACATGTCAGAGGGGCTTTGTGTCTGTTCTTTTCTGATGGTTGGGATGCATTTGCAAGAGAGACTCATCTGCACGTAGGACATGTCTGCATGTTCAAGCTAATTGATAGGGATGATATTGTTTTCGAAGTCTCCATTTTGAGTGGTGAGGACTTGATTTACATTGTTAAAAATGAGTACTTGAGGTGTAACTTTAGGCTGTTTATCGCATGACTTGCATTCTGGGTTTATAATTATGCCTCCCTTATTTGGTTGTTGTGCCTCTATGTCATTTTAAAATATACTCGTACGTTTTTATAAGAACTTTGTGTGTCCATTAGTATTGTAATAATTGAGGCGGCATTCTAGTTGATTTGTCACTTCCGATGTGAAGAGCATTCATGTCAAATTGTCTGAATTTTTCATTTCATGGTAATCATAATTTCCAATCTAGGTCAATTGAAGAAACGCTCACACTAAAGTCCTTTTATTCTCAGTTCTTCGCGGGAACAAACTGTCCAAACGCAAATTGAATCATCATGAGCTGGTTATTCGTGGTCCTACACCTCCAAAGCCCCCCACTACACCTGAAGTAGCCAGTGAATTTGAGTCGGAGCATCCCTTCTTCAAAGTGGTGATACAGCAATATCATATGAAACAAATGGTAAGATCTGAAGCCTAGTCCACAACTGGCATATCTCGAGTTCAATTTCAATTGCTATAAATCATGCCTCGATATTGTGTTTTCCCAAGTTGATTTGGTTTGTATCGGAAACTTAGATGACATAATATATTTCTTAAAGTGTCCATGGAGAAACCTAATGATGGAGTAACGTGGAACCATAAAAAGATGAATAAGTAAAGACTGTAACTGGGTCGGGACTGTCCTTTACTGGGATGCCCCACAAGCTGCTCTATTCACTATCCAAGTGAAAGGATGGACCGTCACTTTAATGGTAAACTAACTGAAAATAGCTATTAATGGATAGTCACTTCTTTAATAATGCTTTTGATTGCAGGTTAAGATTGATAACTTTCATAAGCCCCTTAATGCTTGTTGATTAAAACTCTTGAACTAGCAATTATCGGCAAGAATATGCCTCATGTGCTTTTTTTTTCACGTGAGTGTATTCTTATGAGATGTCCTTTTAACGTACAGTGGTTTGTTCATGCATGTATGAATGTGCAGTATGTTCCAAATCAATTTTCCCAGCAACATATTCAAGAAAACAAGGAAATGGCGACTATCAGGTTTTCAGATAGATCGTGGCCGGTGAAGCTCTTAAGCTATACGCATAATAAATACCAGGGGGTGTATTTCTCTGTCGGTTGGAAAGAATTTGCAAGAGAAACTCATCTGTGCGTGGGAAATATCTGTATGTTTGAACTCATTGATAGTGATGATGTTGTCTTTCAAGTCTCCGTTTTGAGTAGTGCTGGTAAGGATCTGATTCACATTGATTGAGATGAACATTTTCTATTTTATTCGGTAGTTGTGAATTATGAAAAGTATACTTTCTATGTTTCTGTTTTCTTCTTCTTTGCCCTAGTCTCAATTCGATTTTCACGATGACAGTAATTTTCACACCAAATGACTATCAAATTTCTCATTGTTTTACTACAGATAGGATAGAGAAATCTACGTGCAGAGCGAGCCGTTCTGAGCTGGATTTTCATGGTCCTGCACTATCAAGGCCTCTCACATTGCCCGAATTCTAGCAATATTGATTCGGAGCATCCCTTTTTCAAAAAGGTGACCCCCCAAAGTTATTTCCATGGCCTGGTGAGATCTAAAGTTTAAATCATCGCTCACATATCTCTATTCATTTTTCACTGTTTCATGTATTGGCTATTCAAAACATGCACATGTGCAGAGTGTTCTGGTTAAATTTGTCAAGCAACATCTTCACGAAAACAAACAAGTAGCAACTCTTCGGTATTCGGACAGATCATGGCCAGTGAAGCTCATTAGGAGCCTTGGACAGGCCAGAGGTGCTCCAGCTCTGGCCTTCTCCACCGGTTGGTGTGCATTCGCAAGAGAAACTGATCTGCGTGCAGGAAATGTCTGCTTGTTTGAGCTCATCGATAGGGATGAGACAGCGTTCAAAGTCTCCATTCTGAGAGGTGCTGGTAATGACCTGATTCATGTTAATCAAGATGAGCATCGGAAGTATTACCTGAGGCCATTGCAGCATCGAAATGAAATCAGGGGTTCCTAATGATGCCTCCTTATATTAAGCAGCGCAGCAGCGAATCAATCAAAAGCACTCTTTTCTGCTTTTTGTTCTCCTTTCTTCCTTTTTGTGCTAGTTTCAATTCTATGACTACCTTGCTTGGAAAGAACTTCCCAAATCAGTGATCTTTATGGTTTTGCACAGCGGCTCAACCTGACCAGTGGATCTATAGGACAGTGAAGACATAATGCTCTGATGTATGTTCATGGAGTATTTCTCCTTTTATATGTTTTGTCCTTCAAATATTATGGCTTGTCCTCGTCCTCTTCGTTCCCGGAGAGAATACGAAGCTGTTGCCGAGCAGGAGACTCCTCCTCCTAGTAGTAGCCCTCACTTCTTCAGGATCATATTCTTTGGGATCGTACTCTCTGACAAGCTAATTTGCTAGGTTAGGAGTTTTGATCAACAATCTTGAGAGGTTCCTGAAAGTCATTGATCTCAATTAAGCAGCAATCCAAAGCATTTTCTTTTAGAAGTGACATGTCATTAGGTTTCCATACAATTCAAAATCAACTTTGGGAAAAAGCACAATACCGAGCTTCAATCTGGTCAGCATGTAAGTATTTCTAATGTTCAAATTAGTGGCGGAAAATATCACTTAGAATTTTGTTTTACACTGACGGTAAATGGTCTATTTTTTATTACTTTTTCTTTGATGGTACAAGAGGCAAAAGCCTGAAAAGTAGTGGTTGGCAATGGCGAAAATTTTGTATACATGATCTAATTCTACATGCCATGATCTATATGCCAAAATAAGCCTAGCGATGCAACTCCGGATTTTATAAGTATTTGCATAAGCAATCAACCTACGTTCTCTTGGACTTTCAACTTTGAACTTACGACTTTAAACTCCTTGCGAGAATGGTGTTTGGTGCACTCTGGCAAAATAAAATCGAAATGACATTATGTTGGAAATTTAAGTAAGACCAATCTGAACACAATGGGGATCATCATGGATGGGTCGTAACATGTATATATGAATGTAACAATGAGATGAAGGGCAAATAAGAGACTAAATATAAAAAAAGTTGTTGAAACAACTTATCATCAAGAAAATAGGTGATAGTTGGATATGAAGAGAAATAATGTTTGATCATGAAAAGTGATAATAATGGTGATAAGGTACATATTCTCAAGAGATGTATTGATTGGCTATACGTAAATACGACCAAATCATACATTATTCAATACTCTTGTTCGAGAATAATAGCCTTCTCTTCTTCATATTATTCCCTACTATTATTTTCTTTTTTCACATACAAGTTTGATAATATATTCAAGGTGAAATTCCAAGTGAGAAATTAAGTAATTCTTGAACTCTTTTTTTTTTTTTGTAGCTTTAGTGTATATATTGGAGGTATATTTGTTTTAAATCAGTAGCAACAATAGGAACAAATAATACTTTAAAAACAGTCATCTTTATCACCCATTAAAGGACTATATAAACTACTGATCTATCTTCATCAGGGAATGAAGTTCCCAACAAGAGCATGATGGGTGAATGAATGAAACTGTGTAATGGAAACTGAGTTAACACAAAAGACTGAGGTTGGTGGGAATTAATTTAGAACAAAAGAACCTGATTATTCGGCCAACGAGTTAACAAAGGATAAATCGAAAACAAAAACCAAGGACAGGGATGCTGGCTTTGTTTTGTCGTCGACATACTAGGAAGGCATGACGTTAGATCACAATGAAATTATAAGACACGATCGGGGTATTGTGGAAAATCAATCATCTCATACCTGGGACGACCAAATGATGGAAGGTTTTCCTTGATAGCTTGCGGTTTCGCTCTTCTTAAAACCACGAAAGAGAACATGCTTCCGATGCTTTCCTCAAAACTCTCTCTCTCTCAGTACGAGCATATACTCGGATGAGTTCTCGGGTTATGGTGACTGAGAGAGATGATAAATATGAGAACGTAAGAGAACCTGTAAAATATGGGTTTTGACCCGGTCAAAAAAATAAAATAAAATAAAAAGGAGAAAGAAGGAGAGAGGAATCGAGAGTTTTCGGAAGAAGGAAAAGAGAAGAGAGAGAGAGAGAGGAAGAAAAGACAGAAAAAAAAAAAGGGAAAAAGAAAAGAAAAAGGAGGAGATAAAAGGGAAAGAGAGAAGGAAAGAAAGGGAGAGAGAGGGATGGCAGAGAGCTCGAACGCAGAGAGAAAGAAGAAGAAGAAGAAGAAGAAGAGAAAAAGAGGGGCTTCATGCGTTCTCATCATGGGAGCCTCACCAAGCCACGTTAACTACGTAACGCAACGCCCGGTAAGCGCTCGTGCCGCCCATTCATTCAATTGGAGTAATTTCGGACCTAGGGCTTGAAATTCGGAATTTTGGGAAAATCGAGTGGTGAAATATGATTTTTGAGTCGTTGAGCTGCATATTTTTATAGAAATGTTACTTTGGGATGTTGTGAAGCTATAGCATCTTACGGATCGTGATTTGAGCTTGCGGTTTGTCCGGAACGGAATTTTGAAGTTGGGAGCGCATTCTGTTACTGTAGCGAACAGTAAGCTTCGAGCTCCTTTTTTTGTTGTTTTTGGTACTGTTTTGGGGTGGCTGAGTTGGAGTTGTTGTTGTACATTAAGAGAGCTTTCTAAAGACTGTAAGACGGCTTGAAACGGAATTTTGTGGAGGAAGTTATGGCGCGACAAAGTTGGCGCATGAGCTGCGCCTTGCGGGAAATTAATGGGTTTTCGATAAATGCGAGTTTTCGTGGCGCATAGGTGTCGTTTTTGGACAAATAGGCCTGGTATAGACGAGTCGTTATGCGAATATCCTTTTACTCGGCCTTTTGATAATGTTTTTCCGTTAATTATTAGGGATCCAAGTGCGTTGGTTCGAGTGAGCTTCGTAGTTGATTTCCGACCTTCCCAGGTGAGTGGTGCTATCTCTTTTAAGAATTTATAAGCTCATGTCTTCAAAATTATAAAAATTTGATATTTGATGAGTTATGGATAAGCATGTTTATTGCATAAAAGTTGGATCGGGCATTTACTAAGTTTTGATATTTGAAAATAGCGTGAGAACTTTTTATGAATATATATTCTGTTTGATGAACGAAGTTGAGAAATATTATATGTTTTGAGTTTGTGAAATCATTTCACGAAAAGCTCGACTTTCAGATGATTTATGGAATGTTATATAGATATTGATTTGTGATGAGCTTTTTGAAATGTATTTGATTTGAAATTGATTTATGAGACGGGTCTTGAAATTATTTGAAAATGTTTTATGAAAAGTATTTCTGACGGATAAGTTGAGTTGCGAATCTTTTGGGGATATATGAAATGATTTATGGATTTGGTTTGAGAACTATGAATGGTGTTGTTTTGGATTGATGTGGATGCTCAATATCGCTGTGAGCCTAGTGAAGGGCTTGTGGGTATGCGCATACTATTCTAGGATATCCTTGTGGGCCGAGCCACCGGCTAATAATAGGTGGAGACCTTGCCAAGGGGGGAATCTTGGTCGCCTCGTCACTAGGCGTTGTATCGTGACCATGGTCTGATATTGAGCAAATGGATTGGTCAATGGAGTGGACCATTGACATGTGATATGAGATGGGTTGATGGAATTGACCATTGACGTGTAATTTGAGATTAGTCGATGGAATGGACCATCGACGTGTAATTTGAGATTAGTCGTTGGATGGACCATCGACGTGTACTTTGAGATTAGTCGTTGGAATGGACCATCGACGTGTAATTTCATTTGATTATCAATGTGTGGTTTGATGAGATTAATCAATGGAATAGACCATTGATTCATGTTTTATAAGATTGACCAATGGGTTAGACCATTGGCATTTGCCTATTATTATCTTGAATACTTTCGCTTTGAACATATTGTATTAAAGTAAGAAATGTTATATTTTGGCCTTGAAGGTTTGTTATATATCTAGGTTTGGTGTGGTATGAGATTAACCAATGGAATGGACCATTGGCGTGTGAATTAATGAGATTGATCAGTGGATTAGACCATTGATGTTTATTTCAATGTTATTAAGAAATGATTATTTTTGCTATAAATATAATTATGTTAAAGCGTATGTAACTTATTATTTTTACTGTATGTTTTGTTATATCCTAGATTTGAGTTAAAAGAGTTGCGGTTTGGTTTTGTAAATATGCATAGTGGGTGCTCGATCCGCTTAGAAGAGATGCACTACTCACTGAGCCGTGGTTGCTCACCCCTCTATTTTACAATGTTTTTCAGGTCCCTTGATTAACGATGAGTAGGTACGAGAGCGATATGGATGTGGGGACTTTTAAGAGTTGGTTTTTGGGAGCTTTGAGGCTGCGTCCTTTGAGTGGAAGGACGGCCATGTCATCCCCCATTCTTGTTGGTTTTGGGGTGTGACAGAACCCTTCTTCTATGTCTAACGTATTTTGCTGAAATTCTTGTCGTGACTTTCCCAGAGGTGAACCATCGAGGAAAAGTTAAATAATTACTAAGCAAACAAGGGTCTCCCAAACCCATACTAGTAGCAACTTTGGGATTTTAATTTAATCAATTAAATGCACAAATCAATTTATTGGAGTTGCTACTAATCTATTATGGATAAATTGGAAATCCAAGTATAATGTAGGGGAACATTTCACTTATGCGAATAAGAGATTTTGTGGATAAGAGGGCCTAATTGCGCTAGATAAATCTATCATCTCAGTACTTTTTCTCTTTATTTCAAAATGTTTGGCTAGTAGTCTTGATCAATTTTAATGCTAAATCACTAATCATGAGGGTGTGCAGACATTAATTTAGCACTCAATAAATTACAACAAGAAATAAATCACTAAAATAGGGTAAAAAACATCAATGCGTTACCCAAAGCAAAAGAGAAACTTTATTATTATCCAATGCACCATGTGTTCTTTAGTTATTCTTTTTAAGAAAAATGATACAGTTGGGTCTTAAACTTTAGTTCAATATGCAATATAGTCTCCAAATTTTTAATTTATTCAATATGATCCTTGAACTTTAGCCTAATATGTAATGTCATTCCTGAACTTTTAATTTGTTATTATGTTTTGAAATTTTGATACATTTTCAATCTAGTCCGTGGATTACATGAAAATGTTCAATATTATTCTTGAACATTTTCATATAATCTAGGGACTAACTTGAACACGTACCAAAAGTTTAAGGACTATATTAAACAAATTAAAAGTTCATTGTACATTGAGTCAAAATTCAAAGACCACATTAAACAAATTAAAATTTTATAGACTACATTTCACATAGGTCAAAATTCAAGGACTATTTATGCCATTATTCATTCCTTTTACAAAAACTACACTATATGTAATGCATAAGATGCAATAATTAAATCTATTTACTTGATGTGATTTCTATCAAGACACTAATAATGAATTAAGTGACTCACTAATGTGACATGCATACTAAAGAACTAGTTAATTCTATATAAGATACGTATGCAATTTTTTTTTTTTAACTTTCTTTATGAATTAAAAATAGGAAATTGGCTAAATCTGCATGATGACCGAGATTAAATTAGGAAATAATTTATATTAAATATTAATCTAAATTTGGCAATTTCCTAAGTTATTACATGATTCCTAATGCACCTTAGATGTTATTTTTTAAATTACGAAGCATGCATGAATCCAATCTGAACTAAATGCAATGGGCTACATGTCTAATTATTAAGAAACATCACGACCAAGTAAGAAAACAAATTTAATCGAAGACCCAATCTTTACTCCCTAAGATCAAATCCCCAAGTATCAAGCATATGTATGTAGAGACTCAAACAAGGAAATTGCCTATTTATTTTTACTTTTTTGGCTGAAAGGAAATTGCCTATTAAAAGAAAAAAAAAAAAAAAAAAAAGCCTAATGTTGTACAAGGTAGTGGGGGTGCGTAGGGGTGAGCGGTTCTAGGTTTCTTACAGGTTCTAGCTGGAACCCGGAACCAACCTAGTTCATCATTTTCTGGAACTTGGAACCTACCCATCTGAATCAATAACCTGTTAGAGGTTCCAACAAGTTCTTTTTTTTTTTTTTTTTTTTTTGGTTTCATTCTTGGTTTCATTCTTAGTCCACCTCCATTAACACGTTATATTGATACATTAACTTCACAATACACAAAATGATAGAATATAGTTAGAAATCTCAAAATAAAGATCGAACATTTATAAAATAGCAAAACAAGCTACTACTCATGTATTTCAATTTGGAATGATATGTACTTGTATTTATTCATCATAAATCTGACCATCGTTTAGCCCTGGTGCAGACCGATATTAGCTTTGGGATCTAAGAGGAGCTCATGCTCGTGAATTACATCATAAGTGTTTTGAAGCTATGCAATCTTATGTTAAGATTTTCTATAATTCTTTTTTAAAATCGAGAGATTATTTCATGAGAAATTGTGGAGATAAATATTGTGTGAGTTTATTGGGAGTAATTATGGGTTAGGAAATACTAAGAGTATTTGAGTAACTGGAGTGTGATTGTATTCTCCAATGTATTGTTTAATTTATAGTGGAATTCTTTATTGCTCTCCCAGTATATGCAGGTCATGCCGACTAAATTATGCAAATATGGAATTCCATTTATTTCCTTATTTTATCTATTTTATTGTTCAATTACTTATTTTCATAACAATTGGTATCATAACCAAATTTGGCTAAGTTGAAGCGAATCAATGGCGATAGAACATTGCTCGTAATGTTGTGTTTAACATTGTGAAAAAGAAGACAATTGCGGGTTGGATGAACGCCGTGTTGGACATGAACGAGAAATCCTCTAAAATAGACAAGGTCGATTTGATGTGACTTTTGCTTATGTCAAAGATGAGTGAAGGTGCATTAGTTACTTATCACACCAATGAATTCAATGTGGTCATTAATCAATTGAGTTCAATTAAGATTGACTTTGAATGTGAGATACGTGATTTGATTTAATTGTCCTCATTACATGATAATACTAATACTACCGTTACTGTTGTTAATAATTCCTAGGTCAATAAGCTTGACGTTTAATGGATTCACGATTTGATTTTGAGTGAGGACATCCGTATGAGAGAATTTTGTGAACTTATGCCTACTACTTTAATAGGTGAAAGTAAAGGAATAACTAGTACTTGTATTAGTAGGGGTAATGCGAATTTGAATAGACATAGTAAGTCTAAGACTAGGGATGCTGCTTGTTGGAGTTGTGGCAAGACAGATTATCTTAGAATGAATTGCCTTAAATTGAAGAACAAGAAAAGTGAAAAAATTAGAGTTTAGTCTACTAATGATATTGTTGCAATAGTCAGTAATAATTTGATAGCATTGATTATGTTTCATCCGTCGCTAAGGATTTGTCGTTTGCCAGATGGATTATGATTTCGGTTGTTCATTTTTTGTTACACCAAACAAGAGCTAGTTTACTTCTTATCAATGCATAAATAGTAGTATAATGCAGCTAAGGAACAATACTAAGTGCAATGTTGTAGGTATTGGCAATGTCAAAATCAGAATGCATGATGGTATCGTGAGGTCATTAATTGGAGTAAGGGACATTCCAAAGTTGACAAAGAATCTAATTTTCTTGAGTGCCCTATATTTAGCTAGGTGTCACTATACTTCAGAATGTGGAGTTTCGAAGGTTGTTCAAAATGCCTTGATGATAATGAGAAAAATTAAGCAAAGTGGCCTATATGAGCTTCAAAGTAAGAAAGTAAAGGATTTCGACGTAGAGATGTCAGATGCATCTATTCGAGAGTCTAAATTGTGGCATTTCTGTTTGAGGCACATTGGTGGGAAAAACCTATAAGTTCTGAGTGAAATGAATCTACTATGTGATTATGTTCCTAAAGAACTATGTGTGCAAGTGGTGTGACTTAGGAAATTACCAAAAGTGTAGTTCAATATGACTAAAGAAATCACAGATATTGCAAAGTCGATTCACTTGGATTTTCATAGACTATCACAATTTCCTTGAAGGAAGAGTGCCGGATCTATTTCGAAGAAGACATGGATGTTTGTACTAAGGTACAAGTTTGATGTTGTTGTGAGAATTAGACAGTTAAGAGTTTTAATCAAAAAGGCGACCGGTTGATGATCAAGTATGTTAAAAATGACAGTAGCATGGAGTTTTGCTAAGGAACTATTAAATGAATTCTATATGAAAGATGGCCTCATGAGGCATTGCATTAGTGCTAGTTAACCACAACAGGTTATAGAGCCGATGAATAGAAAATTACTAGAGATGCCCATGAAATGCTCTCTAGTATTGGTATGGTTAGAAGATTTTTGATAGATGTGCTTAGTACAACAAATTGCCTAGTGAATAGATCCACATAGAATGTGATTGATGATTTGGACTCCCGGAAAACTGTGGTCAAGTGACGTTGTTGATTATTTTGTTATTATAATATTCAGTTGCTCATGTAATGTTCGAGTAAGTGATGATATTCCTAGGCTATGTACAAGGTTAGCGGGGCTATCAATTGTGATTTCGAAATTAAATTCACTTATTGTCAATAGAGAAATTACATTTGATGAGTTTCCAATATCTCTAAGTAGAAGTGATTGTGACGGTGTTTATATTGATTTGAGTAGTGTTTGGTAGAGTTACAACCAGAAACTCTTAAGGTGCCAAATACTAGCATAGTAATAAACACAAATGGTGCTTGTAGAGAAGCAGAACATATAGAGTCAAAAGTTGCTGTAACTGCTAAATATAACAAGATGCGTAATCGATCTCCTAAGAAACATAGATGCGAGGATGGTTTTGCTTTATTTGTGGTTAGTATCGGAAAATCCTTACGGAGTAGCTAAAGGTGCGAGTGGGTTGGTGTTCCAATGAGATTAACGACACTAGCGAAGTTTAAACGAGGCTTGGACTTAAAAAATGTCTAAGGCGGTTGAGTCCAAGCGGGACTGTGGAAGACTAGCAAAGAAGTGTTCTTTTTTCTTCTTTTTTTTTTGGAAGTTCAAATGCTCGTCAATTACCTCCCGAGTGTTATGAGGCTGTGAAATATTGTGTTAAGATTTTGTATATTTCCTTAAAAAAATTGAGAGATTATTTTGTGAGTAATTGTGAAGTTAGATAGAGTGCGGGTCATTATAATTAATTGGGGATTGGGAAATCCTCTAATGTTTGACTAACTCGAATGTACTTATAACCTCGCCGTATCTGATTAGCACTTCCCATGAATCTTTGCCTTGATCACCGAGCCATCCGATTTTGCCAGACGATGGCCTCATGAACGAAGGCTCCGCGCTCCTGTAGTTGAAGTTGAAACCCCACAAACCATCTTCTTCCCCTCCTCCTCCTTCTTCTGTGAGGAGCCAGGGGACACTGCTGTCTATGGCTTCTCGCAACGGTCGTCGTCGTCGCCGGAGAGAAGATGGAGCTGTCGAGCGGGAGGTCGCGACCGGTCCTCGTCGTGGGAGCCGTTGCTTCTTCAAGATCATACTCTCCAACGCGCTTGAATCTGGAAAGCTTGTGAGTTGATCACATCTTCATCAGTGTTTTAAGAGTTTCTCGTGCTCTGTGCTGTGTACCCGTCAACCTGGAAAAACTGGTTTGTGGGTTCGGTTTGGAATGAACTTTTCGCTTCCAGCTTATAAAAGAACAAGAGGGTATTGTCTAACATGGCCTGTTTATCGAACAAAATTTCTCCTTTTTGCATGCTTCGATGAGATGAATGTCTTCATCGGATGTGCGACCGGTTGTCCTGAACCGTGGTGATGGTCGGCCTCATGTCCTCTTGGCTGCTGCCATTTCTTCTGCTAAAGTTTGCTTTTTTGTATATTTGTTTTACGATTTGGGTCGAAATGGGTTTTCAGAATATAGTGTAATGTGCATGGTTCAGGTTTCCACAATATCCGTTGGACATTGCTATTGGGAGAGTAATTTCTTGGGTACACAGATTTAACTGACCAAAAATGATATGACAAAGTAATGGGCTTTTTCTAATGTGCCTTGCTTCCTTGGGCAGCAAAATTGTCGTGCGCGATCTCAGTCGTGGGAGAAAAGAAAATTGATGTCAGCTGTTGTATGACAAAACGTCTTGGCCATGGGATCAAGATAATTTTATGTCAACTGTAGGATTTGGCACGGCAATTTCACTAATCTCAGTATAAACGAATTTTGGATTCTTGAGCTTTATGCTTGTCCAATGAAGCAACTATAACTACAAATCAATCCACGACTATTTTGAAGTGCAATTGTGGAAACTGATCATTCATCCATGTTGCACAATTTAAAGTTTCTTAGTTTTCTTCCTATTCTCTGCACTTCAATTTGACTATGTTGAGTTATTATCTTGGACCTTTAACTTTAATTTTTTACATAATAGGGAATTCCAAAGAATTTCTTGAGAAGATGTGGAAAGGATCTCTCAAGCTTGGTGCTTCTTAAGGTTCCAGGCAGTTCAGCCTGGACTATTGAACTAGAAAGGTGTAACAATGACTTGGTTTCGTTGTGGAAAGGTTGGCGGGAATTCATGGAGCATTACTCTATTGGTCTTGGTCACCTCATCGTTTTCAAATATAAAGGGAACTCCACTTTTCACGTAATAATATTCGATAAGAGTGCTTCAGAGATAGATTATTCATCGGGCAGCAGCAAAATATCGTACCTTGGGAGCAAATTACCCTCGCCAAAATCAGAAGATGTCCTAGGGGCAGAAGATCTGCAGGATTCCAGACCCCGTCGAAGAATGAGAATTGAACCTCATTTACCTTATTCTCAGCTAAGTCCAAGCTACCCACCACGAGGTTTGGAAGGTGTGACTCTTCATTTTTTAAGTCACTTTTCTTCTTACATCACTCTCTTTTGTTAGTTGTTTTCCAAAAATACTAGAAAACTTTTTTTATAAAAGTTTTTTCCTGAGCCAGTTTTTCATGGTCCTACACCTCTGAGGCCTCTCACTGCTCCTGAATTACCCAATAAGTTTTATTCAGAGAATCCCTTCTTCAAACGGGTGATAAATCAGGGTGGAAAAATGGTAAGATCTCGAGTTTCATCCACCACTGGCATATCTCAAGTTCAATTAGGAGTGCTTGCTAAATCTTGCCTCAGTGTTGTGTTTTTCCAAGTTGATTTGGTCTGTAACTGATACAAGATGACATGTTATTTCTCGGGGTATTTGTGGGGCATCCATTGATTGAATAATGGGAAACAGGGGAAAAAGAAGAATTAAAATGTCAGGACTGTCCATTCACTTAGATATTCTGCATAAGCTGCTCTAATCACTATCCAAGTGAAAGGATGGACAGCACTTGAATGGAAAACTGTCTGTTAACGGACATTCACTTTTGGAGAATTCTTTAGATTGCAGGTTAAGATTGATGATGCTTTAGATTGCAGGTTAAGATCATTTAATTTTGTGAGCCTCTTAAAGTTGTTGACTGAAACTCCTGAAACTAGCAAATATCACCATGATTATTCTTCGTGTGCTTTTTTCTTAAAATTGTGTGGTGACTCGTTTGTACAAACATGTACATATGTGCAGAATATTCCTGTTGGATTTGCCAGGCAATATATTCAAGAAAACAGGGAAATGGCGACGCTTAGGTATTCTGACGGATCATGGCTGGTGAAGCTTTTAAGAGCTTTGCGGGATCACCAGGCATGCTTCTCTGCTGGTTGGACTGCATTTGCAAGAGAAAACTGTCTGCGTGTAGGAGATGTCTGCATGTTTGAGCTCATTAATAGGGATGACGCTGTGTTCCAAGTCTCCATCTGCCATAGTGCAGGTACAGACTCGATTCACATTGATTGAGATTAACATCAAAACTGTTACTCTAGGCCATACGCAGCGTCCATAGGAATTCAGGGTTCCTAATTATGCCTTCTTCATATGGTAGTAGCTAGTCAATGAAAAGTAGACTCACGTGTTTTTTGTTTCCTTCGTCTGCTAAAGTCGATTCTATAAGACCCCATTTGGAAAGAATCTCTCAAATTAGAGACTTCAGCAAGTTTTCTGGTGGCTCGAACCTGACCTTTAGAACTGTAAAGTGTAGTGACATTGAACACCCTTGCCTTAAGCCAATAAGGGATAAGTGCATTGGAAGTCTTAAAAGTTGTTACGAAAGTGCTATGAGTCACAAAACTTCAGAAAGTGTAATCAAGTCATAAAACTTATCACAAAAGTGTAATTAAGTCCTAAAACTTTCAAAAAAAGTACAATCAACGGAAAGACTTGATTGGACTTGATAAGTTTTTGTACTTGATTGCACTTTTTAAAAAATTTTAGGACTTAATTGCATTTTTTTGACAAGTTTTAGGACTTAATTGCATTTTTTGAAAGTTTAAGGAAATTGCACTTTGGTTACAAGTTGTAGGACTTTTAATGCACTTATCTCTAAGCCATGTACCAACTCTGAATTACAGGTGCAACCCATGGTTTTACAAGCTCAATTTGAACTTATCAAATTCTTTTCATTTCTCTATTTGCATACTTGAAGACTTTATAGGAAGTTTATTTGCTTAGGGGTGCATGTTGAAGTTTATTAGTTTCTTTTCAGGTGGAGAGCATTCAGAATTTATTTCGTCAAATTGCCTGAATCTTGATATGCATGACAGAACATTTTTCCAATCTATACTATATCTTTTCGTAGTTAGTCAGTTAAACAAATCTTCACCCGAATGTCTGCTAAATTCCTCATTGTTTAACTGGGGAAAAAGGATATCTATTCTCCTGCCTTACCACTCGACCATGCTGCCAAGATGATAAGGTGTCATTCGAAATAGATTTAAAAAGTCGCCCACTGTGGAGCAGAGTAGCTTTACTATCTCTATTTGAGTTGATTCCTATCCCTAGCAGTTTTGGAACTAAATGGAACCTGGTCTTCTCGATATGTAGCTTGTATTGATACTGACCCCGAAGAACCAGATCTGTCTCAAGCTCTGGCGGACTTGACGGATAGGATCCAACAGTCTACATGCAGGGTGAGCCATTCGGAGCTGGCTTTTCATGGTCCTACACTTCCAAGGCCTCTTGCTCCTCCTGAATCAGCCTGCAAATTTGATTTGGAACATCCCTTTTTTAAAATGGTGATGCCCCGATCTTACTTGAATTGCCTGGTAAGTCTTGAGCTTAATTCATCACCGGTATATCTAGAGTTCCATTATGATTGCTGTCACCTACAATGCCGTGATCACATTAGCTGTTGATGTTTACGAGAGTTTTTCTATGTTTATAGTGTTCATGATATAATCCAATAGATTATTACATCAATAATCATTAGTAACACGTTTTAAAAAAGGATGTGGGCTAGCGATTTCTTTCATCCTTGAGCACTTTCAAAAGGATAAATACATCTGTGGATTTCTTCAACCTCAAATCCTTGGATTTCTCATTCCACTTGAACAATTTCATATCTTGGTTGTTCAAACATGTACATGGCCAGAGTATTCCGTGTGGATTCATCAAGCAACATATCCAGGAAAAGCCAAGAGCAACTCTTAGGTACTCAGACAGATCATGGTCAGTGAAGCTCATCAGGAACAACAGACACCTCAAAGGGGCTTCTGCTCTGTCCTTCTCTGCTGGTTGGCGTGCATTTGCAAGAGAAACTCATCTGCGTGCAGGAAATGTCTGCTTGTTTGAGCTAATTGATCGGGTTGATATTGTCTTCAAAGTCTCCATTTTGAGTGGTGCCAGTAAGGACTTGATATACGTTGTTGAAAATGAGTACTTGAAGTGTATGCCTCCCTTATTTGGTTGTGCTGCATAACTGACCAGTACACTTTCTTTTCTATGTTAATTTAAAATGCAGTGATTTGTCTCCCTTATTTGGTTGTGCTGCATAACTGACGAGTACACTTTATTTTCTATGTTAATTTAAAATATAGTAATTTGTCTCTTTCGATGTGAGGAGCACAAATAATATTTTCATTCAAATTGTCTGACTTTTTGATTTCATGGTAATCATTATTTCCAATTGATTTATATATCTTATTATCGTAGGTCAATTGAAGAAACACTTGCGCTAAAGTCCATTAAAGTTTCCATTTTTAGTTCAGCGCAGGAACAAACTGTCTAAATGCAGAGTGAATCATAATGAGCCCGTTTTTCGTGGTCCTACACCTCCAAAGCCCTTCACTACTCCTGAATTAGCCAGTGTGTTTGAGTCAGAGCATCCCTTCTTCGAAGTGGTAATACAGCAATGGCATCAGAATCAATTGGTAACATCTGAAGCCTAATCAACCGGTGGCATAATTCAAGTTCAATTACGATTGCTGTAAATCATGCCTTGATATTGTGTTTTCCCAAGTTGATTTGGTTTGTATTGGAAACTTAACAACAGATTATATTTCTCATGTGTCCATGGGGAATCCTAATGATGGAGTAACATGGAACTAGGAAAAGATGAATAAGTAAAGACAGTATTTGGGTTGGGACTGTAATTGAATATTCCTCACAAGCCACTCTATTCACTATCCAAGTGAAAGGATGGACAGGCACTTGAATGGTAAACTAACTGAAAATAGCTTTTAATGGACAGTCCTTTCTTAAATAATGCTTTGGATTGCAGGTTAAGATCAGTGACTTTCATAAGCCCCTTAAGGCTGGTGATTAAAACTCTTGAACTACATCATGTGCTTTTTTCCTTGTTTTTCACGTGAGTGTATGTTTATGTGATGTCCTTTTAACATACAGTGGTTTGTTCCCACATGTATGAATGTGCAGTACGTTCCCCGTCAATTTGCCAAGCAACACATTCAAGAAAACAGGGAAATGGCAACTCTTAGGTTTTCAGACAGATTGTGGCTGGTGAAGCTCAAAAGCTATTCGCTTGGAAACCTGATGTTCTTCTCTGCTGGTTGGCCTGCATTTGCAAGAGAAACTCATCTGTGTCTGGGAAATATCTGTGTGTTTGAGCTCATTGATAGGGATGATGTTGTATTCCAAGTCTCTATTTTCAATAGTGCCGGTAAGGATCCAATTCACATTGATTGAGATGAACATAGGAAGGGTTACTTTAAGCCATTTGCTGCATTACTATTAATTCAGCATTCCCAATTAGCCTCTTTAATTCGGTAGTTGCAAATCAATGAGATTTAGACATTTGCATGTTTCTGTTTGCTTCTTTTCTGCACTGATCTCAATTTGATTTTCATGATGACAGTGATTTTCAATCTATGCTGGATCTTTTCATAGCAAGTCAATTAAAGAGACATTCACACCAATTCTATTAAATTTCTCATTGTTTTACTGCAGGTGGGATAGAGAAATCTACACACGGAGCGGGCTGTTCTGAGCTGGATTTTCATGGTCCTGCACTATCAAGGCCTCTCACGTCTCGCGAATTTGCTAGCAATATTGATTTGGAGCATCCCTTTTTCAAAAAGGTGACCCCTTATAGTTATTTCCGTCGCCTGGTAAGATCTAAAGCTTAAATCGTCACTAACATATCTCATATTCATTTTTCACCGTTTTGATGTATTGGCTATTAAAAACATGCACATGTGTAGAGTGTTCCGGTTGGATTTTTCAAGCAACATCTTCAGGAAAACAAACAAATAGCGACTCTTCAGTATTTGGACAGATCGTGGCAAGTGAAGCTCATTAGGAGCCTTGGACAGGCCAGACGTACTCTGGCTCTGACCTTCTCCGCTGGTTGGCGTGCGTTCACAAGAGAAACTGATCTGCGTGCAGGAAATGTCTGCTTGTTTGAGCTCATCGACAGGGATGAGACAGTGTTCAAAGTCTCCATTCTGAGAGGCGCTGGTAATGACCCGATTCATGTTAATCGAGAAGAGCATCGGAAGTATTACCTGAGGCCATTGCAGCATCGAAATGAAATCAGGGGTTCCTAATGATGCCTCCTTTTTTTCAGCAGCGCAGCAGCAAATCAATCAAAGGCACTCTTATCTGCTTTTTGTTCTGCTTTCTTCCTTTTTGTGCTAGTTTCAATTCTATGACTACCTTGCTTGGAAAGAACCTCTCGTGTCTACGGTTTAGTACATCTACAAGAGTAAAGATTTCACGCTCTGATGTAAGTTCACGGAGTATCTCTCTTTTTATATGTTTTATCCTTCAATACCATGGCTCTTCTTCGTCTTCGTCCTTTGTCGTTACCGAGAAAATGACAAAAAAAATAGGAATGAATCGAGTAAAAACCAGAATTGAAAAAAGAGAGAATCTCCAATGAATTTGTTCTCGAGTAATATTCAAATTAGTGGCGGAAAATATCGCTGTAAAAATGGTCTTTTTTTTCGTTCTTTTTTCTTTGGTGGTACAAGAGGCAAAAGCCTGTTATGTGGAGTGGTTGGCAAAGGCAAAAATCTTCTATACATTCGGTCCGCCATGGACCCAGTAGGTCTTAACGATTGGATTGTTGCGGAATTACTTGCTTGTACCAAGTCCATCGAGCCGAGTCTATGTCTGAAATCACGTGACGTAATCCATACTTGAAACCAACTTAATCTCATGATCTATGTGCCGAAATAAGCCTAGTGACGTGACTTCGGATTTCATAAGGATTTGCACATGTAATCAACCTACGTTCATTTCAGAAGTGGGTTTCGACTCCCACGCCCTGTAAGGAGGCAAGGGCAAAAGTCTGAGAGTGAGTGTTAGAGTAGGATTAGAGTAAGACCGACCAAAAAAAAAAAAAAAACTCCCTTCGAGAATGGAGTTAATGCACTCCGGAAAGATAAAGAAATCGAAATGACATAGCGTTGGAAATTTAAGCAGAAATGTAGCCTATAAACAACTAGAGCAAGAGATGATTGATGGCTAAGTGTACAAGAACTCTATGCTCAAAAGAACCTGATCATTATATATCGAAAACAAAACCCAAGGATAGGCATGCTGGCTTTGGCTTTGTCGTTGACGTGCTAGGAAGACATCACGTTAAGCATCGTGGAAAATCAATCATTTCATACATCGGACGAGCAAATGATGGAAGGTTTTCGTTGATGGCTTGCGGTTTCGCTCTTCTTGAATCCACGAAAGAGAACAAGTTGCCGATACTCTCCTCAAAATTCTCTCTCTGAGTACGAGAACGTGAGAGAATCCTTCTTCTCGGTCTAACATATTCTTCTGCAACTCTTGCCCCGACCTTTCCCAGAGATAGATTACCAAGAGAAATTTAATGGACTCCTAAGCAAACACTTAGCGCAGACTCTTCCAAACCGGTATCAATCGCAACTTTGGAGTTTTAATTTAATCAATTAAACATGTAGATCATTTCATTTTGGGGCCATCGCTGATCTATTACAGATTGATTAGAAATGTAAGTAAAATGTGGAAGAATATTTTACTTCTATAGAGTAGGGATTTCGTCGTTACAAAGGTTTAATACCCTTTTGGTACATTTTCTCTTTATTTAAAAAATGTTTGGCAAGCGGCCTTGATTGATTTTAATCCTAAATCATTAAGATGTGATGGGTGATCACGCGGCTACGCAAACAATAATTTAGCACTCAATAAATTAAAGCAATAAATAAATCGCTAGAAAAGGATAGAGAACCGTGATGCGTTACGCAAAGCAAAAGCGAAGCTTCATCATCCAATGCACCATGTGTTCTGTAAAATATTAACTAAAGACCAAACAAGCATGCATGCCCTAAAACATGACTTCTAAATGCAATGTCTATTAGTTTTTTTTTTTTCTGGTTATTTTCCTTTTATAAAAGCTAAACTATACCCAATGCATAAGATGCAATTATTAGTTAAATCTATTTATGTGATGTGACTTCAATCATGAATTAAAATAGGAGATTGCATCAATCTATATGATGACCTATATTAAACTAATAAATAATTTATATTAAATCCTAATCTAAATTTGGTAATTTCCTAAGTTATTACATGATTCCTAACACTCTTAACATATGAACTTCTAAATTATAAAGCACGCATGAATGCAAACTGAACTAAATGCAATGTGTTCTTTTTTTATATAAATTTTATATCATGCATGTGCTTAATCAAATGACATATGAAATCTAACACTCTACATGACTAATTATTAAATATCACCATGGCCAAATAAGAAAATAAATCCAATCAAGGGTCAAATCTTTAGGCTACGTTTGGTCGTCGGATTTCTAATCGGGATAGGACTGGATAGGATAGGATATGAAATCCTGGGATTTTTTTATATCCTGTCCATTGTTTGGTGAATCGCAATATTAAAGTCGGATATGTTTTCATCATATCATGTACATTTTTTTTTTATATAAACGGCATATCATTATAAATGAACTTAAATGTTCATAAACGGAGATGGTGAAAATCTCTCGTAACACTATTCTTTAATTTATTTTTAATTTATTTTTCTCTTTTTATATTATTTTCTTTATTATTTATTTTTCCCCTTTCATCATGATTTAATAAAATTTTATCAAATAGTAAAATGTACTAACATACCTAAAATATATAATAAATATAAATATTTAATTTATAGATTGAATGTTTATTATAAGATAGAATTAAAATTGAATATATAAATTAAAATAGAATTTATTTTTAATTTCTTAAATTATAATTCAAATATTATTTATATTGAAATATCATTTCAATTTTATTAATTTAATAAGTTTGTTATTCGAGAGAAATAACTTTCCTAGTATGGACATTAGAAATCCTATCCACCTTTATCCCACCTCCCCCATGGGATAATTTTATCCTCGTCTATATCCCCTTTATATCCGACTTTATCCCGTCCCGAGAAAGACCAAACACGGGGATAGGATAAATCATATCCTATCCCGAATTTTATCCCGATCGCCAAACGCAGCCTTAGTCCCCAAGATCAAATCCCCAATTATCAGACCTATATATGCAAGGACTCAAACGAGGTATCTGCCTATCTAGAAATAGCCTAACACTTCAAATCAAATCGGATTAGAATCTCATAATTCCATATTAGAAAGTTAAAAAAATTCAATTGTGCATGTACATCAGGAAATCACCTAAATTTGAATTGATTTCCTAGTTTGAGTATGTTTCCTAAAGAGTTTTCTTATTTTAGATCCACTTCTATATAATTAGTGGGTGTTCTTTATGAAGAATATCTAAGAGGAGCTCATGCTCGTGAATTACATCACGAGTGTTTTAAAGTCATGAAATCTTGTCTTAAGATTTTTTGTAATTCTCTTATGAGATTGAAAGATTGTTTCATGAGGATTGCAAGGAAAAATACTGTGTGAATTATTGGGAGTAATTAGGGGTTTATAAACACAAAGAACATTTAAGTAACTCGATTGTTATTGAAATTCTCCGCTATATCTTGGTAAACTTAAGTCACACCAACTAAACCACATAAATATGATGTCCAATTTATTATATATATATATATATATATATATATATATATATATATATATATATATATATTGTTCGATTACTTGTTTCTGTGACAATTGGTATCAAGTCCAGACTTTGCTTAGTTGAAGTGAATTGATGATGATGAAATGGAAAAGTGAAAATCGACAAATTTGATTAAAAGAATTTTGATTTCTAAAAAATACAGATTGAGGATTTTTTGCACCTAAAGAATTTGCATGCATCCCTCTTTAGGGAGAAGCTAGAGTCAATGAAGCAAGTTGATTGAGAATTGCTAGATAGACAAACGTTAGGTGTTATTAGGCTAACGTTGGCTTGTGATATCGAGTTTAACATCATGAAAAATAAGATAATTGCGGGATGGATGAAGGCCATGTTGGACATGAACGAGAAGCCCTCTAGAATGGACAAGGTTTGTTTCATGTAATGTTTGTTTAACTCAAAGATGAATGAAGAGTGAAGGTGCGTTAATTGCTTATCATATCTATGAATTCAATGCGGTCATTAGTCAATTGATTAGTTGAGATTAACTTTAAAGATGAGATATGTGCTTTGATTTAATTATCCTCATTGTGTAATAATTGGAATACTATTGTTACTGCTATTACTAATTCTTAGGATAACAAGTTTGACATTTGATTGGGTTCGTGATTTGATCCTAGGTGAGGACATCCTTGAGAGAGAATCTAGTAAACCTATGTTTGCAGCTCTGATAGCTAAAGGTAAAAAAAAAGCTAGTGCTTGTGTTAGTAGGAGTACCACAAATCTAAATAGACATAGCAAGTCAGACTAGCGATTGTGCCTCTTGAGTTGTAATGAGAGGGGACATCTTAAAACAGATTTACCTTAAGTTGAAGAATGAGAAGGGTAAGAGAGTTAATGTTAAGTCTACTAATGATATTGCTACAATTGGTGATAGTACTCATAAGGTCATTGAGTGAGAAAGGCACATTCTAGAGAAGAAGAACGTAATTTCCTTGAATACTATGAATTCAACCGAGTATTAGTATCTTTTGAAGGTGGAGTTTTGAAGGTTATTCGAGGTGCCTCGATGATAATAAGAAAAATTAAGAATGACATCCCATAGGAGCTTCAAGGTGAGATTGTAATAGGTTTCCCATGAAGACATCATATGCATCAGTTTGAGAGTCAGAAATATGGCATATCTGTTTGGGACACATTGGCAAAAGAAGCCTAAAGGTTTTGAGTGAAATGAATATGCTATGTGATTATGTTACTAAAGAACTAAATGCATGCAAGTGTTGTGACTTAAATGACGAAAAGTGTAGTTCAATATGACTAAGATAGACCACAAATATTGTAAAATTGATTCACTTGGATGTTTACAAGCTATTGCGGTTTTCTTTGAAGAAGAGTGCTAGATCTATGCTAATGGTTGTGGATGACTACTTGAAGCAAACATGGGTGTTTGTGTTGAGGCACAAGTTTGATGTTGTTGTGAGGTCAGGCGGTTAAGAGTTTTGATTGAAAGGGAGATCGATAAGATGATCACACATGTGTGGATTAATAGTAGCATGGAATTTTACTCAAAATTGTTAAACGAATCCTACATCCTCATGCTAGTGCTAGTGAACCATAATAGATTGCAGAGTTAATGAACAGAATATTACTAGAGACGATTACTAGAGACGAAGCATAAAATCCTCTCTAGTGTTGGTATGATTAGGATATTCTTGGCAAATGTACTTAGTGCGATGACCTACCCAATGAATTTGTGGTTAGGTAGCATTGCCGATTATTTTGTTATTACATATTTGGCCGCCCATGTTGTATTTGAATAAGTGATGGTAGGTTCAATGGGAGGACAAGAAAATACATATTCTTAGGCTATGTATACGGTGAATGGGGCTATCAATTGTGATCCCAAAATTAAATTTATTTGTTGTCAATAGAGAAATGACATTTGACAAGTCTCCAATACTTTTAAGTAGAAGTAATTGTGGGAGTGTTTATAGGAATTTAAATACTATTAAGCTCAATATGGAGTTATAACTAGAAACTCTTGAAGTAGTGGGTATTAACATAGTAATCAACAAGGATGTACTCATAGCAAGGTGGAGCCTGTACAACCAACAATTGTTATAACTGCTAATTTTAATAAGGTGCATATTTGACCTCCTGACAAATATGGATGCAACGATGGTTTTGCTTTATTTGTCGTTGTGTTGAAGAATTCTTATAGAGTAGCTAAAAGCGCAAGTAGGTTGATGTTCCGATGAGGTCCATAGTACTGGTGAAGTTCGAGTGAGGCTTGCACTTGAGAGTTGTTTGCAGCAATTAAGGCCATGAGAGACTGTGGAAGCGTAGCAAAGAAGTTGAAATGTTCGTGACTTACATTTGGATGTTTTGAAGACATGAAATCTTGTGAGTGGAGAGATTATTTTGTGAGTAATTGTAAGGCTAAACACTGTGTAAGTATTATAGTATTTGACTAATTTAAGTGCGGGTATAGTTTCAACAGTTCTGTTAGTCGAACCATTCGTCGGTTCCATTTCTTTGGCACAGTAACGTGTTTCTGCAAGACTCCAAAAAACTCCATTCTCAGAGGTGTCCCATAACGAATGCTGGCCCCCGAGGCAAACCGATTCTCGGCGCTACTTTATTCCCTGCCCTTCGGTCACCCACTGACATTTGCTTCCACGCTATGAGAAGCTCGTGTCTGATTGACACTTACAGAGAATCTTTTGCTTAGATCACCGAGCCATCCAATCTTACCAGGACGATGGCCTCAGGATCAAAGGCTTCACGCTTCTGTAGTTGAAGTTGAAACCCCACAAACCATCTTCTTCTTCTTCTTCTTCTGTAAGGAGTCAGGGGACACTGCTGTCTATGGCTTCTTGTCGTCGTCGTCGTCGTCGCCGGAGAGAAGATGGAGCTGTCGAGCCGGAGGTCGTGGCCGGTCCTCGTCGCGAGAGTCGTTGCTTCTTCAAGATCATACTCTCCGACACCCTTGAATCAGGAAAGCTTGTGAGTTGAGCGATTTTCAGAGTCTGTTTCATCCGATTTTGCACGGTTGTTAAGAGTTTGTCATACTCGTGCTGTGGACCCGTCAAGCTGGAAAACCGGTTCATGTGTGTTTGGTTTCGAATGAACATTTTACTTCCAGCTAAAGGCAAAGAAAAATAAAAAAATTAACAACAGGGTACTGTCTGCGTGCATGGCCTGTAAATCGACCAATATTTTTCCTTCTTGATACTTCAACATATGAATATCTTCATCGGATGCGCGACCGATTGTCCTGAACCATGGTCGTTCTCATGTTCTTTTCGCTGCCTTTTCTTCTTCTAGCGTTTCTGATTTATTTACATTATGATTTGGGTCGAAATGGCTTTCAGAATGCAGTAAAATACTGTGCATGGTTCTGGTTTCCACAACATGCTTTGAACATTACTAAGAAGTATCTTGGGTTCTCTAGCTTTGCTCTCGCAGAAAGAAGTCAGTATTACTAAAATTCAGCCCACGGTTATCAAAAGCACGCTTGTGGAAACTGATCTTTCATCCATGTTACAGAAATGACAGCTTCTTAGTTTTCTTCCTGTTTGTCTGCACTTCGGTTCGACTGTGATGAGCTTTTATCAAGGACCTTTAACTCTAAACTTTTCATAATAGGGAATTCCAAAAAGTTTCTTGAGAAGATGTGGAAAGGATCTCTCAAACTCGGTGCTTCTCCAGGTTCCGGGCGGTTCAACCTGGACTATAGAACTAGAAAAGTGTAACGATGACATGGTTTCGCTGCGGAAAGGTTGGCAGGATTTCATGGAGTATTACTCCATTGGTCATGGTCACCTCATAGTTTTCAAATATATAGGGAACTCCACTTTTGGCATAATAATATTCGATAAGAGTACTTCAGAGATAGATTATTCGTTGAGCAGTGGCAAAAAAAAAGACCTTGGGAGCAAATTTCCCTCACCAAAAACAGAAGATGTTGTAGAAGTAGAAGATCCAGAGGAACTCACACCCCGTCGAAAAATGAGGGTTGAATCACATTTACCTTGTTCACAGCTAAGTCCAATCTACTCACCACGAGGATCCAAAGGTGTGACTCTTCATTTGATATGTCGCCTTTCTTCCTATGTCACTCTCTTTTGTTACATTTTTTTCCAAAATACTCAAAAACTCTTTAATAATGCTTTATGTTGACTGATAAGATGACGTTTTTGGTATTTGCAGAGTGAATAATCTTTTCAGAGTGAATCAATCGCTTACCTAATGAAATTTACAACCCTACGCCATTTAAAGTTCTCATTGTTTGTAAATTACAGATGGGATCAGACGGTCTAGATGCAAAATGAATCGTTCTGAGCCGGTTTTTGGTGGTCCTACATGTATAGGGCCTCTCTCTGGTTTTGAATTGGCCAGCAAATTTGAATCAGAGTATCCTTTTTTCAAGGTGATGATGCAGCCATCTTACCTTAAGCATCATATACTGGTAAGATCAGAAAAATAAATTCATCAGTATTAAGCGGCACATTTCCAATTCAAACACGATGCTCTCTGTATCTTTGTTATATGCTAGTGTTTTCCTAAGTTGATTGGGTTTTGGTTGGAAAAAGCGTGATGTTATTTTCCTCAGAACTGTTCATGCGTATCTGTTTAAAGGAAGAAGATGCTCTACCCAACCATGAGTAGAGACCAACATTTTGACTTTTATCCAGTTAAAACTGCTGATTATAAGTCCTGAAAACAAGAAAATACAGCAATCAATCTACATTTTTTGTGCTTGCATTATAAGCATGTTCTTTCTTTGTCATGCAGTATGTTCCCGTAGATTTATCATGCAGCACATTCGGAAAATCAAGGAAATCGCAATTCTCAGGCATTCGGGCAGGTCATGGCCAGTGAAGCTTAGGAGCTGTGGACATCGTGGGGCATGTTTTGGTTCTGGTTGGTTCAGATTTTTGAGAGAAGCTCATTTGCGCTTAGGGAATGTCTGCGTGTTCGAGCTTATTGATGGGGAGGATATTGTCTTCAGAGTTTACATTTTCAATGGTGCTGGTAAGAACTAGACAACCTTGTTTGAAATGCACACCGCAGTATCACTTTAGGCTGGTTTTAGAATGAGATCTGTATTTACAACTACACCTCCTTTATAAGTTGTGCTGCTTCTCCTAAAGGTACACTTTTTCTTGTCTGTTCTTTTACAGTCTACTTGAAAACGTTTGACTAAGGTAACCTAATGATTTAGGTGGTGCTAATTCTAGTTGATTTTTTCCCCTCTCTTGTGAAGGGCATTTGAAGGGCATTTACAATCTATTCAGTGAAATTATCTGAATTTCCTTCTTTCCTGATAATAGTTACATGTTCTGCCAAACCTTTTCATAGTAAGTCAATTAAAGAAACATTCACACCGATCTCTAGTTAAGTTCTCCTCTTTATCTAAAGGTGGGAGCAGACAGTCTAAATGCATAGCAAGCCTTTCTGAGCCAGTTTTTCCTAGTCCTACACCTCCGAGGCCTCTCGCTACTCCAGAATTGGCCAATGAATTTGATTCGGAGCATCCTTTCTTCAAACTGGTGATACCTGAATATCAGGCTAAAAAAATGGTAAGATCTCTAGTTTCATCCACCACTGGCCCATCTCAAGTTCAATTATGATTGCTTTCTAAATCTTGCCTCAGTATTGTGTATTTCCACATTGCTTTGGTTTGTAGCAGATATATATGAAATAGTACTTCTTGGAGTGTTTGGGATGCAGGGAAAAAGAAGGTTAAAATATCACGACTGTCCATTCACTTGAATATTGTCTATAAGCTGCTCTAATCACTATCCAAGTGAAAGGATGACCAATTTACTTGAATGGAAAACTGTCTCTTAATGGACGGTCACTTCTTGGAGAATTCTTTGGATTGCAGGTTAGGATTGATGATGTTTTAGCTGACAGATTAAGATTGTTGAATTTCATGAGCATCTTAAGGCTGTGGACTAAAACTCCTGAAATTAGCAAATATTGCCATGAATATCTATCTGTGTGCTTTTTTCTTACAATTGTATGCTGATGTTATGGTCCTTTTAGCATACATTCATTTCTACAAATTTGTACATATGTGCAGAATATTCCTGTTGGATTCACCAGGAAATATATACAAGAAAGCACGGATATGGTGGCGGTGCTAAGGTATTTAGACAGATCATGGCCAGTGAAGCTTTTAAGATATAAGCAAGACCACAAGGCATTCTTCTCTGGTGGTTGGCCTGCATTTGCAAGAGAAAACTGTCTGCATGTAGGAGATGTCTGCATGTTTGAGCTCATTGATAGGGAAGATTTTGTGTTCGAAGTCTCCATCTTCTGTAGTGCTGGTACGGCCCCAATTCTCACTGATTGAGATTAATATCAGAAGTGTTCTATAGGCCATTTGCACTGTCCATATACTTTCAGAAGTCCTAATTATGCGTTCTTCATTTGGTAGTGGCAAGTCAATGAAAAAATAGACTCGTTTCTTTTTCTATTGCCTGCTAATGTTGATTGCCCCTTTCCGAAAGAATCTCTCAAATTAGGCGCTTCTTTAAGGTAAATCCAACAGGACCATTAGAACTGTACAAGTGTAGTGATGTCAAACACACTTGCCTTAAGCCATATGCCAACTCTGAATTTCGAGGCGCAACCCATGGTTTTACAAGCTCAATGTGAACTTACATCAGATACTTTTCTTTTCTCTTTTCGAATACTTGAAGACTTTATAGGAAGTTTATATGCCTATGGGCGCAAATTGAAGTTTATCAGTTTTTCCTTTCATGTGAAGAGCATTCAGAATTTTTTTCGTCCAATTACCTGAATCTTGATATGCATGACAAAGCAATTTCCAATCTATACTAAATCTTTTCATATTTAGTCAGTTAAAGAAATTTTCCACACCAATGTCTGCTAAATTCCTTATTGTTTATCTGGGGAAAAAGGATATCTACTCCCCTGCCTTACCACTCGGCCATGCTGCCGAGATGATATGGTATCATGCAAAATAGATTTAAAAGGTCACCCGCTGTGGAACATAGTAGCTTTACTATTTCTATTTGTGGTAATCTGAAGCAGGTTGATTGAGTTGCTTTCTATCCCTGCCAATTTTGGAACTAAACGGAACCTGGTCTCCTTGATATGTAGCTTGCATTGATACTCACCCCAAAGAACTAGATCTGTCTCAAGCTCCTGCGGACTCAGCAGACAGGATCCAACAGTCTACATTCAGAGCGAGCCATTCGGAGCTGGTTTTTCATGGTCCTACACTTCTAAGGCCTCTTGTTTCTCCTGAATTAGCGTGCAAATTTGATTCAAAACATCCCTTTTTCGAAATGGTGATCCCGCGATCCTATATGAATTGCCTGGTAAGTCTTGAGCTCAATTCATCACCGCTATATCCAGAGTTCCATTATGATTGCTATCACCTACAATGCTGTGATCACATTAGCTGCTGATGTCGAGTTTTTCAATGTTTATAGTGCTTATGATATAATCCAAAAGATTACTGCAACAATACTCATTAATAACATGTATCAAACAAGGATGCTAGCTAGCGATTTCTTTCATCCTTGAGCACTTTCAAAAGGATGAATAGATCCACGGAGTTCTTCCACCTCAAATCATTACCTTCTGGGTTTTTTCCCTCCAATTTATCCTTGGATTTCTCATTCCACACAATTTCATATCAACATTGTTCAAACATGTAGTTCAAACATGTACATGTGCAGAGTCTTCCGGTTGGCTTCATCAAGCAACATATTCAGGAAAGCAAGGGGATGGCAACTCTTAGGTTTTCAGGCGAATCGTGGCCAGTGAAGCTCTTAAGCTATACTCAGACCAGAAAAATACTCTCAGGCTATACTCATGACACCCGGGTGTTCTTTACTACTGGTTGGACTGCATTTGCAAGAGAAACTCATATGCGCATGGGAAATATCTGTGTGTTCGAGCTCATTGATAGGGATGATGTTGTGTTCCAAGTCTCCAATTTCAGTAGTGCCGGTAAGGAGCCTATTCAGATTGATTGAGATGAACAATGGGAAGTGCTACTCTAAGCCGTCTGCAGTGTCGATATGAATTCAGGATTCCTAATTATGCCTCTTTTATTCGGTAGTTGCGAATCAATTAACAGTAGACTCTTTTATGTTTCTGTTTTCTTCTTTTCGGTGCCAGTCCAATCATGTGATTTCCTTTAGAAAGAAACTCTCAAATTTGGCACTTCTTTAAGGTTTATAGTGGTTCAACCTGACCTATAGGACTAATGAAGTGTAACAATATCAATTACACTTTCCTTAAACATCCTGTGGTTTTGCAAGGTCAACTTCTACATACATCACATTCTTTTCACCATCTCTTTTCAAATTCTTGAACATTTTATGCAAGTCTTTTTGCATGCTGGTGCAAACTTGTAGTTTGCTAGTTTATTCTGATATGAAAAACATCTTGTGAGGCTTCCACGTCACCCCCCGACGAGAGCAGTAATTTCCAATCTACGCAAGATGTTTTCACAGCAAGTCAAAGAGACGTTAACGCCAATGTTTATTGAAGTTCCCATTGTTTCACTACAGGTGGGACAGAACAGTCTACATGCGGAGCAAGCCGTTCCGAGCCAGATTTTCAGGGTCCTACTCTTCTTAGGTCTCTCGCATCTCCCGAATTAGCCAGCGATATAGATACAGAGCGTCCCTTCTTCAAACGGGTGATCCCGCGATCTTATATGAGTTGCCTGGTGAGTCTCCAGCTCAAATCATCACTGACACATATAATGTTCAATTCACAGTTCTCATGGATTGGATATTTGAAACACGGACATGTGCAGGGAGTTCCAGTTGGATTCGCCAAGCAACATATTCAGGAAAACCAACAAACAGCGACTCTTTTGTATTCAGACAGATCGTGGACAGTGAAGCTCGTTAGGAGCTATGGACGGGCCAGACGAATTCCGGGCACGTTCTTCTCTGCCGGTTGGGGTGCATTCGCAAGAGAAACTCATGTGCGTGCAGGAAACATCTGCGTGTTCGAGCTCATCGATAGAAATGCTGCTGTGTTCCAAGTCTCCATTTCAAGCCGCGCTGATGATGACCCAATTCACATTGATTGAGATGAACATCAGAAGCATCACCTCAGGCCGCCATTTCCACGTCGATATGAACTCGGGAGTCCTGATAATGCCTCCTTTTATCGAGGAGCGCAGCGGAGAATCGATGGAAAGCAAGAATCGATGGAAAGCAATCCTTTCTGCTTCTGTTTTCTTACTTTCTTCTTTCTGTGTTAGTGTCAATTCTCTGACTACCTTGCACGGAAGGTTCTGCACAGCAACCTGACCAGAAGATCTAGGAAAGTGTAAAACTATCATGCTCTGATGTAAGTTCATGGAGCGTTCCTCTTTGGTTATGATCACCCCATAGTTTCGGACCACGACGGTGAATGGACTTACATCCTGTCATGGTCGCGACCCGTTAGGGAAAAAACAACGATCGACACGGTCCGACACGGCACCCTCTTCCACGCGAAAAGCCGGCAAGCAGGCCACGGAACCACCCGTGCTGCCGCAGACCTCATCCGAGATCCGAAGCACGGGCTGCCGAGGAACGAAAGTGATGGCGGAAGTGAGCAAGTTGAAGATGAAGAAGCGACACACGAGTTTACGTATGGCATGACTTCAGCCTGCGGTCAAAAGGGCTCAGAACCGGATATTGAATAGGCCAAGAAAATGCTCCCCATCATCATCTCTTTTTCAAACTTCTTCCTTTTACTATATCTGCGTGTTCTAGATCTCGACGCAAGTTGACATTTTGACCAAAAGACGAAGCCCCTCCATATGCCACATTCCTCCCTTTTGACAAAGTTGGAGAATGGATGATGCAACGAGACTGGGTTTTTCTTTTTCCTTTCTTGTACAGTGAGAGCACGCTACGTCCGAGTCCCCCGTCATGTACGTATTTCGCAACGATGCCGAGCCGTGTACTCTACTGGAACCGACGTGCTGATCTCTATATCCGTTTTATCGCCAGCCCATTTTACTATGTAAGGTTTAAAACCCGTCTCGCCTTACCTCTTCACCTCATCAAAAATGCATATCTATACACGTATATGACACTAGCCGGTCAATTAAATATTTTCTATCGTTCAAAAGTATTTTGCCTATGAGTAGATATTAGTAGTGTGGATAAGACTGTATTTGGTAACATTTCTGTTCAAAAATTATTCCAGAGAACAAAAATAGAAAAAACTATTTCGAGCTCGCCCAGCCATGGCGAGGCCGAGCCTCACTTGGGGCCGACGACGCTCCGGCGAGGTCGCTGGCCCTCGACAGCTAGTTGTTGGCCATGGCCAAGGCCGACAACCGACCAAAGAAAAAAGAAGAAGAAAAATGAGAAAAAAATAAATAAGTTTTATGTTTTTGTTCTTTTATTTTTTCAAAAAGTGTTCCCAGGAACAACAAACAAGTGTTTCTTATTCTTGTTTCTGTCCGTGAATAAAAGTGCAAACAAACGTTTTGTTTTTTTGCTTGTTAACAAAAGATCGTAAATGCTCCGGCGAATGTAAAAGAACACAAACAAACAAAAGCCTTAAGTGAACCGATTAGTATGAATTTGATGAAGGGTGATGTAAACAGTAATTGGTTTCGGATTTTTTTTTTTAATTTTGAAATCGGAAACCTAAATTATCCAACTTAGCAACTGCTAGGTTTGGAAAGTTTGCTCGGCCTCAAACTATCACAACGTGTCTTAAAAGACATGTGGGCTCATTCAAAGCGGACAGTGTCACGTTGCCAAAAAAGGCCCGGGGTGGGGTCGATTGAGGTAAGTGGGATCGACATTATCTAGATAAAGGTTGTCGCGTAGTGAATACGATCATCGAATTTGAGGGCCGCATGAGATGGTAAGCATATGGCACGAATATAATGATCGCTGGGTCATTATCTCATTTACTGAGCTACCGACACGTGAAAATACTTTTCGATCCGGCCCTTTCCAAGAATAATAATGCACAAAATAATTCACATTCAAATACCAACAACCATCTTCCAAATCTTCTCATAAATCAATTTTCGGATAATGACACTAATATTTCTTGAACTTTAGTGTGCAATATAGTTCGTGATCATGAATTTTTATTTATTCAATATTATTTCAACTTTTATACATATTCAACTTAATCTCGAAACGACATGAAAAATGTTTAATACTATTCTTCCATTAATTTAAGTTTAGGGACAACAATAAATATTTTGATATAATTCAAGAATTAAGTTGACATATACCAAAAGTTTAGGAAATATGTCGAACAAATCAAAAGTTCATATACTAAGTTACACATTATGATATAATTTATGAATCATATTGAACAAATGGTTAATACTTTAAAAAACCCCAAACTAATACACATATAACAAATTTACTCCAACTGACCATAAAAAATCATAAATTGGTACATTTATGACAAATTTATATCAAACTAATTTATTCGACTGCAAAAAATCTCAAGCTGGTAAATTTATGACAAATATACTCTCCGCTAAATTAGATTAATTCACACAAAAATCACAAAAATTGTAAACTATGACAAACGGAAAGCATTGAAATCTCAAATTGGTATACTACCAACCTGTCACGTGTCATTTAACTTAATAATTTGATAGTAAAATTTAACGAAAAAATTAATAGAGGGTAAATCCGTCACAAGTGTACCAATTTTGAGTAAATTTGTCAAAATTATATCGTTTAGAGTTTTAGGTGATCAAAAAATAATTTAGGCAGTAAATTTGTCACACGTGTGCATTCAATTTGAGATTTTTCGGGATATTAATACTCGAACAAATTAAAAATTTAAAGATCACTTTACATACCGAGCCAAAATTCGGGATTTCCCATCAATTTAGCCTGACAATTTTATTTACTCCGGCATTAGCAGCACAGAAATTCGGATTCGCGAGGATAATGCCCAAATGAAAAAGGAATAAAGAAAAGGAGAGGGGAGTGTAGGACATACGTGTCGAAAAGCGCACGTGAACCGTCCACGTGGCGGCCCCTCCCTGATCCCCAACAGACGGGGCGGCTTTCAATTGCTTGTCGGCTCGCCAACCACGTGAAACTGCAGCCGTCATCCGGAAAAAGCGTCCAACGGACGGCGCCACGTGTCGATCGTTCGGTGGAGGCGTGGGTGGGGGGGATGGAGGCGCGCCGCGTGCCGTCCGATCGGCAGTTACGCGTCGGTGCAGGATAAGTGAGGAGTACCGTATTCCCACCCTCTCTAATTGCGTGAGTGGACTGAAAATCACTTTGGCCAGCTTGCTTTAGGTGTCTCTGTTGAATCTCCATGACATATGTCATTACGACATTATAATTTGTTTTATGTATTTTGTCCTAAAACATAATTAAAAAATCGAAAAAAAAAAAGCAGCGAGACTTGACAGTGCACATACACTGCACCGATTGGGAAATATAGGGTCCAGAGGATTCGAATCTCGAATGCGAGAAAAACATTTTAATTAGTAATCACGTTCTTTTCAGGTAATTGATTTTCATCGGGCCTATTTATCTTACATATGAAAAGCATGGGTAAATATGAATTCATGAATCAGGCGAATAATGATAAAATAGGGTTCAATGAGAAATCGGACACTTAATTTAGACACGGGAGTTTTCGTGATGGAATCGCACTGTTACTCGTCGGAAGAAATCCCGCGGATCACACTAATCACACTATGAATCAAGGCCATATCAAACTCATATGGGACAGAGCTTGGAGTGCACTAATTGAGATATTGAAGATTCGAATAATTCATAATTACAAAAGAAAGTCTCATCATAACTCGTTTGCTTTTCCTTTTTTTTAATAAAAAAATGTGATTTGATGTATATCACTCTCATTTGTTTTGACAATTAATTATTTTATTGTCGAAATTGACTACGTAAGGACGATGGGGATTACCTTTACCGTCACAAAAAAGGAAAAGTTGCAGCCGGCGATTCCTTTTCTTGACTTTTTCTCTTATTTGCTGATTTATAAGCCTAATTAAAACAAGTTTTATCCTCTCTTTTTTATTAATTAAAAATGCTAAGCAGCCAGTGCAAATAATTAATTTGCATATACAACTCTCTCTCTCTCTAATACTACTACCAAACGAATAAAAAAAAAAAGATAAACGAGGATTAATCATGAACTGATGAACACGTGGCCAATCATTAAGTGGCTTCTCACCTTCCAGATTAGCTGATTAGCTGAGCTGTCTCTCTAGATTCACGACCCCACGGGCATATGCCCTTGGCCCAAAAGGGCCCCACAAAGTTGACCCACGTCATGAAATTAGAGAATTCTACTTCCTTTTTTTAGTTTTTATTTGGGTAAAAATCAACGTGATCCGTGACGTTAATTTCGAAATAAATAAATGATTAGATAATAATCTTTAATTTAAAATAAGAATAACAGTCTGATCACAAAAATTAAATAATAAGTAATTATAAATTATTATAGAGTCCATTCGTTTAAGAATTTATGACTTACAAAAATATTATTTTCATAGTAGCAAAAACCTATAATGCTTGCAAAGCCCTTCGAAATATTATTTGATAAATTGTAAATGTGTCATGAAAATTAAATGAACTCTACTTTTTAACATTACCTATGATTTTTTATTTTGTTCATAAAACTAATTTTAATTGGGAAATTGCAATGTCACCGTTTGGTCATGCGTTGCTTCATTCAAGAGTCAAGACGTGCATGAGAATATAAATAGCACAATATTCATGCGTAGAGAGAGGGCAAAAAAGAGCATCCACTCTTGCTTTTTGACCATGGACACTCCAACGAGTTGACTTTATTCACCATTTTGATTACTCAAATTCACTAGCATGGCAATGGATAAAATTACTATCGCCATTTAGCCTTTTACCTTTGGATAGAATGCTATTCGTTAAAATATCACAAATGACTTGGTGATGGAGATTATATGTTTTTTATATATGTATTATTTTCTTTCACCTATTAATTTAAACTTTCAAATTGGACATTATAGCATGACATTAAAATCAGATTTTACCCTTAATTGTTTCGGGTATGTGGCCTTCCTTTCCTTGAATTCCACATATCGTCTTTAATCCGATTAGCACGTGAGAAAGGGTGTTAAGGTATCTCGTATTACTTGTCTAACAGATTTATATGCTTTTATAACGCACGATCTCCTTGTACTTATTAACTTAAACGGTTGGGTTGGACAATAGTAACTTTCGCAAATTTAGGACAAACTAGCCTTCTTAAAGGATCAAAGAGTCTGTATTTTGGAACTTCTTGCGATGTGACCTTTTGAGTCAATATAAGCGACAAAAATTGAGTTACAAGCTGATTGGCGGTTTAATTGAGATGATGTGAGATACGCATGATTTTTTTTTTTCTTTTCTTTTTTTTTTTGGGAGAAGTTGTTGCAATTTTGACAAAATTCAGAAAGGTAAAATTGATGTGTCCGAGAAATTGAAATCACAAATTTATTTATTTATTTAGCTATAGGAGAGTCAATTGTTATTTATGAGTTATTTACCCTCCAATATATGACTAATTAGTGAAGAGAGATCTAATGGCTGAGGTAAGAAATGGATCTGGACCGTTCATCTATTATTTTAAATTCCTTTTTTGGGGGGAGGGGATTTTTATGAGAAAGTCTACATATGGACATCCAAACCTAGAGATATTGTCTTGATATTATTATGATATATAAATTATTGTGATTGGTACTGTAGTACCACATGGACAAAGAAATCTAGAGTGGAGATGATCCCAATTAGGGTTGCAATGACTTTTATGGGAAGCACAGAGAGGACCCAAATCAGTTGTCTCTTGAAATATATATTCCCTCCTCTTTGTAAGTAAAAGAAAATCACATATTTTCCTTATGTACTATTACTTATATAGCTCAGTGCATTGAGAAAAAAATACTTTTAATTTACCCTTTTATCGGACATAGATAGTCACCGCGTTACATGTGATTTGGTATAATTGATTCTATTTATGGTATTTCATAGATCATCAAGATTGATTCGAAACGCGTGGTTCGATGAAAAGATATGAAGTAGTAAAAATCAATTCATATTAAATGATATCTCTTGAGCCATGAATTTGACTTTCGATCTCGAGCTTATGACATCATGAGCACGTACCCAATTTAGTGAAGACTTCAAGTAATTCAATTTGTGAAAATGGAAAAAAAAATAAGAACGAAAAAAATGGAAAAGGAAAGGAAGCAGGCGTGCCATTGTGTTTTGACTTGACAAAGTCACTTAAGCAAGCTGAGTCCTCCTCTTCCTTCCCACCTCTCTCTCTCTCTCTCTCTCTCTCTCTCTCTAAATTCAGTTGACCGACTTCATCTCCAACCCATCTCTACCCTTATATAAGCACAAACCCATGCTCACAAAGCTTCCTCACCTCTCTTTCTCTCTCTAAAAACCAGCAGTCTCTCAGCCACTGAACATGGCGCTCGAAGCTCTCAACTCGCCCACCGCCGCCGCCCCCTTCGGCCACGAAGACGCCGACGGCCAGCCGTGGGCCAAGCGGAAGCGCTCGAAGCGCCCCCGCGTGGAGCCTCAGGACCAGCCCTCCGAGGAGGAGTACCTGGCCCTCTGCCTCATCATGCTCGCCCGCGGCGGCGGCGGCGGCGAGGGCAGCCAGCCGCCGGTGGTGGCGCCGAAGCTCTCCTACAAGTGCTCCGTCTGCGACAAGGCCTTCCCTTCCTACCAGGCCCTCGGCGGCCACAAGGCCAGCCACCGCAAGTCCGCCGAAGCCGCCTCCGCCGCCCCGCCACCCCCGGCGATAACCCTACCTCCTCCTCCTCCGCCGCCGCCGCCGCACCCGGCAGCAGCGGCAGGCTCCACGAGTGCTCCATCTGCCACAAGGCCTTCCCCACCGGCCAGGCCTTGGGCGGCCACAAGCGGTGCCACTACGACGGCGGCAGCAGTAGCAGCGCCGCCCGTGCCGCCTCTTCCTCAGAAGCCGGCGGTCCTAGCCACACGACCGTCAGCCACCGCGAGCCGATCGATTTGAACCTGCCGGCCTTGCCGGAATTCTGGGCCGGCGCCGACGAGAGCGGCAACCGGGACCGTAAAATCCAACTCTCCGGCGAGCAAGAGGTGGAGAGCCCTCTTCCGGCGAAAAGGCCGAGGCTGTTCATGGATCAAGAGGATGTGGGGACTTCCCAAAGATGATTCCAGACATTTACGTGAATTACAAAGCTTACCCTTCTTTTTCACTTCCATTTTCATCTTTCTTTCGAAGGATTTATTCGTTCATTAGGCTTTGGTTTTTTAGCTAGGTTGATCCGATTGTTCTGTACAGCAACAGAAACTGATGATTGTCATTTGTGGAATTCTTGCAGCCTCTCTTGGCTGCCTATATTATCTAATCAGTTGTCACTGAAATATCATTCTTTCGTTCTTTGAATGAACAAATTACGGAAATATGACGTCATAAACCCATCGCCTCGCTGTATTGATCTTTCTCCGCAAGCTAGGTTAGGTGTGACGTCCAGCCAACTACGGAATTCCAATTCAACTTCTCGCAATTTGCACATAAATTATACCTAAGTCAAGGTCCACATTTTTTAAAAATATTGGAAAGTAAACGGAGAACAGCGCAGCTACAGCAGGCAAACGAACGGGGCAATCACTGAACCCATGTTCGATTTGCTGCTGCTGCTGCTGCTCCTGCCGTCGTCGTCGACGCTAACCGTGTCGCGAACCTTTCGAACGTGCGGTTTCTTCCGAGGAGCGGAAGAAGCTTTTAGGAAGCCATTCAAGTTACGTTACTTCGAGTGAAGCTAAGCGACTTTTCCACGTATTGCCAAGGGGGCGGGAAGGGGGGTTAACTTCGAGATCACAGCAACTTTTCTGGCTGCGGGATGGCGTGCCGTGCGGTCAAGTGGGAATGAATGGATGGGAACGGATCGATTGTTTTCTTTTAGATTTATTCTCGTCACGGGATCGGCGGACGATTCTTGCCTTAACTGGCAGAGCAAGAGTGTGGGAATGTTCTTTCTTGGGAGTTTTTAAAGGTCAGGCTTCCCAAGAAGATGCCTTGATTTGTTGGACACTTGGTGGAGTTTTGATCCCCAAAAAGTATAGTCAATCGGGTCCTTGAATTTTTGGCCAAAAAAAAAAAAAAGTGGGTCCTGATGTGCGGCCTAAAAGGAAGATTGGATTCCGAAATTTGGAATGTTACTAGGGTTAAACTCTTTTAATCACGTAAGATAAATTTTCTCAAATTTTGCCTAGACATGAAAGCTATCTGGTTGCCGAATTTCTCGTCCTTGCTATCTTTATGATCCATATATAAAGAAAATTTCATCTCAACTGATATTACTTTTGGGTCGAAGATTGAGAACAAAATGATTCTTGTTGAAGTAATTTTGTATCTCGATTCCGAGATTTTTATTAGTTAGGTTTTCTGAGAACATATCATCTCAGTGCTGTTCACTAGGTGTAACGCACTTCAGACAAAATCGAACAAGAAAGAGCCCGCGAGCACGACATCAAACTAATCGGTACACATGCAGGTGTCGTCAATTCCCTTTTACTTTTCTTCTCATATGACACCGACTTTCATATGGTGATAAGCTCCGAATTATCATACTGCAAAAATCCACACCAAATATCTCGATTCTACCATCTCGGACCGATCATTCAGACATTTCAATTTGTAGACGCGGATCGTTCGGCTCGATTCATGCGACAATTCGTCATGACTTAGCTAGACCAATCGGTGGACACTTAAGAAAGTACAAAAAAAAAGCAGCAAGTGTTCTTTGCGTGTGGGAGCAAATGTGAAAGCATCTGTTCACATTGATACAAAAACATATATAAATATTTTTTAATTACATTTTGCGAATGGTTTTGAAGTTGTCAATGAGATGGAGTTTAGACCGGGCCATAAGCAAAGGAGTTCAGCACAAGGAATAATTCGACGTGCCTTTCCCTGCCAAATCACATGGGAGAGACGCGGGAGATACGCCTTCCATGTACACTCAAGCTCATGAAACCCTAGAAATGTATAAGCGACTAATTTGGATTTATTGGTTGATTAATTTCGTGTACTGCTCTATTTGGATTTATTTGTTAACTAATTGGGCTAAGCAAGAGTTCGGTACATGGAATGATAGATCTCTCACTAACCATCAAATCAATGGCGGATAAGGCCGCTTGTTAAATAGTATTTTACGATGCCAGTGTATCTAGAATCACTCCTTATCAAATGTCGTCGATGGAGTCTTTTCTATTTTGTGTTTCGCGCACGATACATAATAATTTATCATCATCGGATGTAGTTTAATGTGATCTATGTAATTTATGATACTCATAAATACGACCTACAAAGCAGCAATTAGCCAAGTCCTTTGGGGGCATGGGCATCACGATTCAGACCGGCGGCAGCATTGGATCCACCGTCGCTTGGGTCTGCTCTGGCCCGACCTGCTCCCGACCGTGGGTCGTGCACCAATCGATTCGAGCACGCAACTTTCCGATGCTAAGTCGATTTGCAAATTTGTTTGTAAGCAAGTTAACAGGTCAAGTCGTGTGTGCAGACTGCTTCATTGATTGTAACAACTACCGAAGGTGATTGTGAAGAGGTGACCAAGTCAACTGCCACCAATTATCGTACCGAACTGTCAGAAAATGGTCGTTAGGATGGTCACTGTGTCACATGTTGTAATAAAATAATAAAATAGTCACGTTTTGATAATCGGAATTAGGTAAAGAAAAATGGTTTGGCCACTAGTCGAGCCATTGGATGGTTATTTATGAAGTTATAAGTTCACCATATAGATTAATTAATTTATGTGATGAAGAAGTGTCTGTGTTGACATGGGAATTTTCACACAAAGTAAAATATCTCGTTCCTGCAGAGTAATATTTTATTGTAATTACAAAATTCATTCGAAGAAAATATTGATATCAGGAAACTTTTTGGATATATATGCGCAAGCATCGTCGTTGTCGTCTATGTATTCTAAAAAGTTTCACCTAATCACACTTCAAAAGTCTTGTTGTAGTCGTTGTCATCAGCAAATATTGAAGTTGTCGTTTCATTAGCTTTTACTGAACTTTGACTAGATAAAAACTTCAGTACCTTAGCTCGGGCTCTTTCTCCCTCACAAAGAGGAGGAAGTTCGGGTAGGAGATAGTTAAGGATTAACACATATCTGGAAGTCTTGTGATGAGTGAGTCTGGAGTTTAATAGAGATTTCTTGCATTTGTTGGTTTCTGAGGTTTGTTTTGCAAAAAAAAGAAAAAACTTCATTATCTCGGAGAGTTTCAGAATCAAGTTCTTTCATTGTTTAATTTGAAATCAATAGTCAAGGCCAATTAATGTGTGAAATCAAATATCAAATTTAGGGTGTACTCATCTTGCTGATATTAATAAATTTGACACCAATTTTCTTGTAAGATTTCAAAACTTAAAACTTTTCTGGGCACTAATCTTCGGTGCCCCTCTTGGGACATCTCTATCTCTAGATTTCAACTCCTTTTCTTTCACAAATTATGGCTTCGATAGTTTTTATTCAAATAATATTTTTACAAAAAAAAAAAAGAGGACGGACTAAGGCCACAATTTTTTTTATAATTCAATTATATATTTTTATATTTTGATTATTTTTGGCCAAGTAAACACCGTTCACTTTCCCTATCGGGCCGGACCACCACGACAAAGGCGACCAATCACTCTACCGCCCACGGGGGCAAGGCCAAATCATTTAGGAT